>CAXAKS010000157.1:0-188222 GCA_963969495.1 Ceratothoa steindachneri | reverse complement strand
TAACCGTGGCAATAAGGTGCGGTGCATGGAAGCATGCCATCGAATAGCGGTGTGTCCAATTGGAAGACGACAAAAAGCGACCTGAAGCCGCCGAGGCAGAGGGGTTAGGTTCACGGAAACAGTCGCGGTGCGATGGCAAGCAACTTTAGGTTCCAGCCGGCAGTCTAACATCTTCATTGCCAGGCAGGATCGACGGCTCACCTGGTTCCTGTCATGTACTCGGTGTGAGGAAGAGCAAAACACTGGTCTGGTCGGCCAGTACTCGCAGAATATTTGACTACTTACCTCATTTCCAGAAATCCCGACATGTCCAAGAACCCAGCAGAAGATAATCTCGACATCCGCCAGGCTTGCGGCAGCTATAGAGTCACGGATAACGCAAACCAAGGGGTGAGGAGATTCCAATAGCCAAAGAGCAGTCAGGGCGCTTTTTGAGTCGCTATAGATCATGATCAGATCTGAGAATCGGGCACAACCTATTATCTCCAATACCAAGGAGTGTATTGCAACCAGCTCGGCCGTGAAGATAGAAGCTGCGCGTGGTAAATCCCTGCTGAATTCAAACTGAAGGGACACAGGGTGGAAGCAAACACCATTTTCACACTTGGAGACACCCGTGTACAGTGGCATGTTTAAGGATATCGCTCTGAAAATAATGAATGCAATACTCTAGGCATTATAGAAGCTTTGAAGAAGAGGAATGGCGACGGCTACCTTCAAGGGCATAAGTTGCCGAAATTAAAATTTCAGCGTAGTGGTAGGCTACTTTAAATTAGCAAAACCAAACTAACCCCCTCCCCCCAAAAAAACAAAAAGGAAGTACGCTCCGGCCTCCCCCAGGGCAGGAACATGCGACCAACACCAAAGAGAGTCAAATATATATGGAAGAGGCCAGCCTCCCCCAAAAGTCGACAAGTCTGTCTGCACGAACTTGTCCCGAGTACGGGGGATAAGCGGTAGAAACCGTGCTTATCCAGGAACCAGGACAGGTAACGTGCGCGAAGATCACCTACTGGGACATTCTACAAGAATCTGCCGAAAGGTCCACGGAACCCTATTTAGCAACAAGTCAAGGTCAAGGTGGAGCCGTGGATAGCGGCCTTAATTGAATAATCTTAGTTTTGGGCAAGGAACACTGAAATCTGCGCGCTTCGGCATAGCGAGAGACGCGATTCAATGCCTGTTGGAGTCAATGATCCAGAGTTGGAATCAAGGCCGCACCAAAAGAGATCGAAAGGCCTTCTACGTAGAGCGTAGTGAGAACATCTACTGGAAGCACTAAGGTGATATCAGTGATGCTTAAGGCCAAGAGTATGACACTGAGGATACTTCCATGGGACGAGCTCTTCTTGCTCTATTGGACCGGAGAGGGCTCCTACTCACTCGCACGCAGGATCAACGATCTAGCAAGAAGTCGGATATTAAAATTAAGAGGCGTTACTTCGCCACCATAGTTTGGGCCTTGAATGCTACTTACGAAGGAAAGCCTCTCAGATAGCATTTTCCACATGAGCAGAACTTTGCAGACGACAGGTGGCTTCCGCTGTCTAGGAAAAAAGCTACTCAAACATTTACCAATTTCTTCATCAACTTGTACACGTAGGTTAGAGAAATTGTGCAGAAACCGGCTAGGTTATATCTTCCCGATTCGTGAAAAGAGAGCACAGTCGCCATTCGTCAGGAGTTTGAGAGGATACCCTCAATCCAGATCCTGTTAAACAAATATCGCAAAAATGCCATGCATCACTCACCTGTGTCTAACCATGGCATACGAGACATTGTCCTGACCGAGCGGTGCCAATGAGCAGAACGCAAGTCACTTAGCGCAAACCTGTCGTTAAAGGGTTTTCCGCCTCTTGATGAGGTAAGGACTAGTCGGTGGCCTTCAACGGCATCACGATATACATCAAATACCAGTGGAGGAGCATCACTGCTAGAGAATTTTTTTTTTTTTTATTTAAGGGGCTATCTGGCGACTGCCGACTTAGGCATAAGTCGCCGTAAACAAACAGCCTAGTTCTAGGCTACTTCAAAAAATGGAACAGGGAACAACAAAAAAGAAATAACAATAACAAAACAATAACAAAAACAACAACAACAACAAAAACAACAACAACAAAAATTAAGCCTGGTTAAAAAAAGGGAGAAGGCCGGCCTCCCCCAAAAAGTTAGCAAGTCCACCAGTCAAAGTGCACGCACTCGTCCCGAGTACAAGGGACAGGCGCTAGCGACCCCGCCCATCCCGGTACCGGGACAGGTGTCGTGCGCGAAGATCACCCAGACTGGGACATTCGACAAGAATGTGCCGAACAGTCTGGGGGACGACGCAGTCGTTGCAATAGGGCGCAGGCGAGCGCTCCACCAGATAGCGATGCGTCACACGAGTGTGTCCGATTCGGAGACGACAGAAAGCAACCTGAAGCCGCCGCGGCATTGGGGGATAGGTCCATGGGAACAGTCGCGGCGCAATGGCACGCAACTTTAAGTTCCCTTCGACCGTCTCCCATCTTCTTTGCCAAGCAGTCCGAAGAGCTGCCCGTATTCCTGCCATGTAGTCGGTGTGAGGAAGAGCGAAACGCTGGTCCAGTCGCAGAGTCCTCGCGGACTCTTTGGCGCCCTCATCGGCGCGCTCATTCCCCGCAATTCCCACATGTCCAGGAACCCAGCAGAAGATAATCTCGACATCTGCCCGGCTCGCCAAAACCGTGGCGTCACGGATATCGCGAACCAGGGGATGCGGAGATTCCAATGCCCCGAGAGCACCCAGGGCGCTTTGTGAGTCGCTATAGATCACAATCCGGTCTCCGAACCGGGCACGTCGCGTAATCTCCCGTACCGAGTGGTGTATTGCCACCAGCTCGGCCGTGAAGACAGACGCAGCGCCTGGTAGAGCCCCGCTGACTTCAAACAGAGGGGATACGGCGTGGAAGCCGACCCCCTCTTGGGACTTGGAGCCATCCGTATACACTGGCACGGTTCCAGCGTGACACGATGTGTGCTCCAAAAAGGTCGAACGCAATACTCCCGGCGCAGTACAAGCTTTGGGAGCAGAGGCGTGGCGACAAATAGCCAAATGTGGTACCCTCCAGGGTGGCGTCCTGGGCAGAACCAGGGGCGCCACCGGCCCGAGAGCTATATCTAGCTCTCGAAGGAGTTTCCTGGCCCTAAACCCAAAGGGCTTAGGGTATGACTGGCGTCTCTCGGCGGCATAGGCACCATCGAGATCAGCTGCGGATGCAGTGAGAGCTGTTGGCGACTGAGGGAGGCGCCGGGCTCGCGCGTACAGGCGAGTGATGCACTGCACGCGGCGCAGAGCGAGTGGCATCTCCCCAGCATCGACCAACAGGCTCTCAATGGGGGAAGTGCGGAAGGCACCGGTCGCAAGGCGAAGGCCGGTGTGGTGGATCGAATCCACCTTCCGCAATAAACGCTCGGCTGCGGATGCATAAAACTCGCATCCGTAGTCGAGTTTCGAGCGAACAAAGGATTGATAAAAAAGTAAGGCGGTAGCCCTATCAGCGCCCCAAGCGCTGAACGTCACGGAACGGAGAATGTCCATGGCGCGGGTACAAGAGACCCTAAGGCTGCGAATATGAGCCTCCCAGGTGAGGCGTCGGTCGAATACAAGACCAAGGAAACGGTGCGACTCAACCACATCCAGGCGCACCCCATTAAGAAACAAATCTGGGTCGGGGTGAAGCCGTGGATGGCGGCAGAAGTGCACCACCTTAGTCTTGGCCAAAGAAAACCGAAACCTGTGCGCTTCGGCATAGCGAGAGACGCGGTTCAATGCCTGTTGGAGTCGACGCTCCAGAGTTGGCATCTGGGCCGCGCCAAAAGAGATCGAAAGGTCGTCCACGTAGAGCGTTGCGAGAACATCTTCCGGCAGCACCGAGGTGATGCCGTTGATGCTCAGGGCAAAGAGTGTGACACTGAGGACACTTCCCTGCGGGACACCCTCTTCCTGCTCCTTTGGGCCGGAGAGAGCTCCCCCCACCCGTACGCGGAATCGACGATCTCGCAAAAATTCAGATATAAACATTGGGAGGCGTCCCCTCGCCCCCATCGTGTAGAGAGTCTCCATGATACCGTATCGCCATGCGGTATCATAGGCCTTCTCCAGATCGAAAAACACCGTGGCGTAGTGCTGTCTACGAAGGAAAGCCTCGCAGACGGCATTTTCCAGTCGGAGCAGAGCATCCGACGTGGAGTGGAACTTGCGGAAGCCGCACTGTGCGGAAGACAGATGGCCTCCGCTGTCCAGGAAAAAAGCTAATCTAACGTTTACCAATTTCTCCATCAACTTGCACACGCAAGAGGTTAGAGAGATTGGGCGGAAACCGGTCGGAGTAGAGTGATCTCTCCCCGGTTTGCGAAAGGCGAGCACAGTAGCGATTCGCCAGGAGTCTGGGAGAAGACCTTCCACCCAGATCCTGTTGAACAGATCTAACAGAAAGGCCATGCCTCGCTCACCCAGGTGTCGAAGCATGGCGTACGGGACATCGTCCGGACCATGGGCGGTGTCCGCGCACGAAGCGAGAGCGGAACGCAACTCACTCACAGTAAACTTGTCGTTGAAGGGTTCTCCGCCACTGGAGGTAAAGTCCAGCCGGCGGCCTTCCGCGACATCACGACGTGCATTGAATGCTGGCGGAGCAGCATCACGGCTAGAGAATGCGGAAAAAGCGGTCGCTAAGGATTCCGCCACGGACGCGGGGTCTGAGATTGCGGTCCCATTCTCCTGGAGAACGGGAGGGGGGTCCTGCGAGAACTTGCCCCGAATCCTTTTGACTCGCTTCCACACCTCAGCTAAAGGGGTCTTCCCGTTAAGTGAAGACACGTATGCCCGCCAAGAAGAGCGGCGGGCGTGCTTCGAAATATACCGGAACCTAGCCCTAGCCCGACGAAATTCAGCGACAGTGAAATCGTTCGGGCGGCGCTTATAGCGCATGTAGGCATAACGCTTCTGTTTGAGGGCCGTCTCACACTCGGCCGACCACCATGGGAGTGGTCGGCGTGCAAAACGGCCAGACGTCCTAGGAATAGTAGTCAGGCCCACGGCGATGAGGTTGCCGGAGAAGAACTCAACGGCCTCATCTACCGACCTAAACTCCTCGACTGAGATAGAGAATTCAGTCATTTCCTGAAATGCAGGCCACCGCACCCGCGCCAAGCACCACCGAGGTGGTCTCTCAGGCGGCAGTTGCCCTGAAAATGATATTTGAATGGGAAAGTGATCACTACCATGGAGGTCATCGACCACCCCCCAATCAAAATCAGGCTGTGCATCCGAAGAGCACAAAGATAGGTCAAGGCAAGAAAATGAAGCGGTTCTCGGACAGTGATGCGTAAACTCATCCACGTTTAGGACACCCATCTCAAGCTCTTCGATCAGATCGGCAAGGACTTGTCCCCTGGGATTTATGGAGTAATCTCCCCAGAGAGGATGCCTGCCGTTCAGATCTCCAAGCAAGAGATAGGGCCTCGGCAACCGTGCCACGACGCGGCGGAAGTCCCCCGCGTCGAAGTCAGCTGACGGTGGAATGTACGCAGAAATGATAGTATACCTCCTATCCAGGTGCAGCTGCACAGCCACTGCCTGAAGGGAGGTATCTAAAGAGAAAGGAAGAACGGAGACATCATGCCGGGTGTAAACTGCGCATCCCCCAGCCCGGCCATCCCGCGGTGGTGGGGTCGCAAGACCCTTATACCCCGGGAGGGCAGGGAGGGGGCACGCACCTAGCATGGTCTCCTGCAAAAAAATAGCTAACGGGGAACGGGACGAGACGAGCCTCCGCAGCTCCTCCCAGTTGGCCCGGAGTCCACGGCAATTCCATTGAAGGAATATGCCCTCCAGGCCTAGCTCGGAGGAGACGCGGGGGCCCTCCTCGAATTGAAGACCCTCACGGAAATGGCCGTACGCTTCCCGGGGGCAGAACGCCGAGCGCTGTTGGCCGGACAAAGCGCTGAAAGCGCTGTCGCCTTCGAGGACTTATTGGGGGAGGTTGGGCTCGCCATGCGAGTCTTTTCCTCCCTCCGCCTCGAAACCTTAGGCGGGCGTTGCGGCTTCGGAGGCGGGGGGCCCTCTTTTCGAGGAACCACCGTCTCCGAGCAACTCGCTCCACCTCGGGGCGTGGGCGAAGGAGCCGAAGCTCCTTTGTTGCTGTCCTCCTTTCGGGGGACAGCTTTAGGAACCCCGGAAGATGGCCTAGCGACCATCTTCAGGGGTGTTGCCTCCTGTGAGTCTAACGACTCGGTGGAGGCGCGTGTCCGTTTCGCCTTACGGGAAACGGTCACGCTGGGGGAGGAGGGGGGAGCCCTGGTTTTAGCCGGGGCAGGGTATGAGCCCTTTTTGCCGCCAGCTTTACCAGGGGAGCGCCCGGGTTGGGTAGAGCCCGTAGAAGGGCTCCGAATGGGCGCGGAAACAACCGTGCTCGTTGGCCTGGATGGGCCAGGAGCAGAGGGTGCCTTCCTAACTATTGAGGCATATGACGTCCCAGGCAGAGCCGGGCGCGCCAGGACCAAGTCCTTTGCCTCGCGGAATGAGAGTCGATCCTGGGCCTGAACGGCCAGGATTTCTTTCTCAAGGAGATATGCACCACATTGCTTCGAAGAAGCAGGGTGCGGCTCTCCGCAATTGACACACTTGGCCACACACGATTTGGACTTATCGTGTGCGACCTTGGAGCAATTTACATAGACTTCGGGTGACCCCGACTTTGCACGTCTACATGAGCGATTCGTATGGCCGAAGCGGTGACAGTAATAGCACCGCCGCGGCAGTGGCACGAATGCCTTCACGCGGTAGCGGTACCAACCGGCACGCACCGACTCAGGAAGCTTGTCACAGTCGAACGTGACGAAGAGTGTAGGGGTGGGTCTCGAGGCCCCTCCCTGTTTTCTCATCACACGTTCGACCTTGACCGCCCCATGGTCGGCCAGCTCTAAGGTGATGTCCTCAATGGAGTAGTCAACGAGTTCCCTCGCATAAACTACTCCTTTCACAAAGTTCATGGTAGAGTGCGGCGTCACACTCACCGGGGTGCCATGAAGTGTCTGAAGAGCACTAATCTTGGCCGCCTCGGCGGGATTCGCCGCATTCGCCAGAAGGCTCCCGTCCGAGAAACGGGTTACCTTCGGCTCTCTACCAATTGCACTAGCTAATCCTCTCCTCTGATGGATCATGTTGCCCTTGGACAACATGGTGCCATCAGTGGAGCGAATAACGAGGAAGCGTTTGAAGCCAGCGGGCTCGAAAACGCCAGGTAACCTCTGAATCAGGGGCCCCGATGTCATCGAGGCTCCGCCCTGTGCACTCTTGGTATTAGTCTTCTTTGTCAGGGGCTCCGCAACCGGGGGGGCAGAGGGGGCGGATGTGCCGATCTTGGCTTGGTCGCTTGCCAGAGTGGCAGCAGACCCATCCGTCCCAGCAGCCCCCGCGGATGGAGAGGAGCCCCGAGTCTTTTGTGTCTTTTTAGTCTTTTTCTTTTTCTTTTTCGGAGAGGAGGGCGGGGAATGAACCCGCTTTTCACCTCCGCCGGCAGAAGTCCCCAGGCCAGATGGACCAGCCTCAGCCAGGTCCCTCTCCGAAATGGAGAAGGTCCTGGTTGTCGTAGGGGCACCTGTCGGAGGAGATCCCTCCCCTCCTTTTATTGCCTCGGAGCCCTCAGCCATTTGAGGAGGACCCTGCATAGGGGCGGATTCGGGTTCGGTGCTTGGCGCCGAGCCCGAACTCCCCCCCATGGAAGGCCCTACCGTCTGAGGCTGGGTCTCCTCAAGGACCATGTCTATCACAGGAGGGGCCTCCAGTTGGCCATCCCCTCCCAGGACATCGCAGGTCCCCTTGGCAGTATTGTCACTAGTCAGGTGGTGTGGGGAGGCACAGGCCTTGACCCCAGCAAGGTTTAAAATTCTTGCCAGCAGGTCTTTTGAGGGAAGCGACCGAAGGGGCCTGGCTTCCCTCTCCCCCCTAAGGGGGTTTGCCCTACCGAGCCGCTTGCACGAGGGGCGGTCGGCAATGGGCTGCCTGCTGGCTTTCTTGGCAGTCCCCTTAGAAAGCAAAGGAGGGACTGCCGCTGGAGATAGGGAGGTGCCCGAAAGCACCTCCAGAGAAGGGGGTGAGGGGGAGTCCCCTACACCCGTAGGCGTAGGAGAGGAGTAAGCCTCCTCTCCGGTTAAAGAATTATGGAGGGTCCCTTGCGCAAGCACAAGGGGGGGGACCTCCATTTTCTCGGTGGAGCTGCCCGAGGACGGCTCCGTCGATTTTCTTGGGGAAGTTGGGGGTTGGGTTTTTTGTTGATTTTTTTCATTCATGGGCATGGTGACCCTCTTTTGATTACGGGACGCAATAGCTCATCACCTCTCGCAGTTGCCCGCACTGCGAGAGGTGCTTACAAGCCCGGCAGAGCCAGGCGCCGCCATTCGGGACCACCCCTCCCGCCTGGTGGCCTGGCAGTCCTTCGGCATGGCGGCTCCACCTTGGACACGGCGTAAAAAATATAGGTTGTGAAGAGGAGAGGAAAAGGGATGTGAGGAAGATGTGGGTGGGGATGAAGCAGGTTGTTAAAAAAACCCCATCCCGAACCGGAGCTCAGGGGTTAGGGAACAATGTCCCCTCCCCCCCCAGCCCCGATCCGGGGTGGTTGGCTTGAGAAGAAGGTCAGCATTCTACCCTGTGAAATTAGAGGCTGACCAGAGAAAGTTGTGGGAGAGGTTGTATGAAAAGCGACGAGGTAGGGGAGAAATCGGGCTATCTGAAGGAAGGAAGAGAGGCTAAGCTGGGGCCGGACGGAGTGCTGGATCCCGTCAGCACGGCGGCCAGGATGGCAAATCGCCGCGCCCCTTACGGGGCACTGCTAGAGAATATAGAGAAAGCGAACGCGAAAGAGTCCCTTACGGATGTGGGGTCCGAGATTGTGGTCTCGTTCCCTTTACTCCGAATTCTTTTGAATCGCATCACACCTCTGCAAGAGGAGTCTTCCCGTTAAATGAAGACAGGTATGCTCGCTAAGAAGTGCGGCGGGCGTGCTTAGAGACATACTGGAACCTAGCCACACGAATTTCCCCACACGGTGAAATCGTTCTGAGGACGCTGGTAGTGGGGCCACAAAACCCTTATATCCTGGGAGGGTGGGAACGGAGCACGGGCCCGGCATGGTCTCCTGTAAACAGAGCTAACGGGAGGAGAAGAGACTCCGCAGCTCCATTCAATTGCCACGAAGTGCACGGTAATTATAGTGAAGAAATATACCCTCCGGGCCTAACTCCGAGAAGATTTGCGGGGAGGGGGCTCTTCAAGGAGAAGACCCTCACTATAATTTCCGCACGATTCCCGGAGGTTGTTGGCTGCACAAGGCGAGACTTCGAGGACTTATTTGGGGAAAGTTTAGCTCACTATGCGTCTTTTTATTCCTCTGCTGAAAAACCTTCGGCGGGTGGGGGTCACTCTTCTGGAGGGTTCCGCGTCTCCGAGTCACCCGACCCAGTTTTGCGTGAGAGAGTGGGAGTTGAAGTTTCCTTGGTGCTGTCCTCCTTTCGCACAACACCATTACGATTCCCAGGGGACGGTCTTACGACCACCTTCGGCCTATGCGAAACGGTCACGAGATGGGAGAGTCCTGGTTTTAGGCAAGGCGCGGTGCGAGCTCTTTAAGCCGCCAGCTCTACCAGGGGGGGTGGCGGGAGAGTAAAAAACGCAGTACGATTCCGAATGGGTGCGGCAGCTGCTGTGCTCGTAGGGGAAAGGAATAAAGGGTGCTTTCTTAACCTGAGAGCCGTAGCCATCTATTAATCTCGGAAGGGGGCTCGGGGCAATGTCAGAGATGTCAGCATCACGGGTATCGATGTCCTTTTTTGCAACCGAAACTAAATTACTGACTGGTAGAAATGTGCCAATGCGGTAAAATTCCTGGTCTAATACCGCATTGGTGATACACGCAAGATCACAGCCCTTTCCCAAAGCTGAGCGAGACGCGCCCCAAGGCAACCTGCCATCAGAGGGTGATAATAATCCCCGGGTTTACGATTGGGGGACTGGTTACATACAACGTTCCTAGAATCTTAAATGACACCAAGTTCTATGAATTAACAATATAATTAAGAAATGGTCAGATACCTGCTTATAAAGGTAGAAGCGACATATACTAGTGCCATAGAATTGCATATAGACATTAACATAGCACCTTTCATAACTTATAAGAATGCGCCATAGATTATCTCAACTCAGGTCAGGCTACTCCACTATACTCCAACAAAACAAACACAGAATAAACCTCGCCCCGACATCAATATGAATAAGATGCAACCAAAGCCCAGGCAACATCAAACAACTACTCATAGACAGCAGTGGCGTGCAGTCAATGGAAGCAATGCTTCCCCTATCTAAGAAGAAAATAAAATAAATTACACCCCAACAATTAACATGACAGCAGAATCAATTTTATTCTCGCCAATACTTGTATACGGCACCGTTCACTTTAAATCGAATTGGCGTTAGACCCTGAAGAGCCCGACTGCAATTGAAGAAATGCATCCTTTTCGTCGAGATTTCTACTCTTTTTTTTCCTCTCTCTTAGTTTCAATAATAGTTTAGCTTTTTGGTGCTTTGGAATGAATAGTTTAAAAGATTTTGTGCTTTTCTTAGCAATAATCTACAGTCATTAGAGTTTAATGATTTTTATCTAGATATCTCTAGGCCGTGTTAGAATTAACAAAAAAATAACCTATTTGTATAAGGAAGCAAATTTGGATCTGCAATCATCAGCTTGTATCTGGCAACCCTGCCGAGTTGCCAGAATCTCGGAAAAAACAACAAAAATATCTAAGACACATTAACATCACTATTATTATGCTCTGAAGCTTAAAAAAAATTTGAGGTTATATTTAAATACTGGTTCTAGGAAAGAAAGCAGCTAAATAGCAAAAACTCTAGTATGGTTAAGCTCTTATATCTTAAACATTTTGATAATATTTCCAGGAGTCTGGTGGGCTCACCATAGTCACCCTTTGTATCTTTGAGATCAGTAGCCCTGAGGCCGTGCTTGGTTAAGTGTGGCGTAATGTTTATTAATTTTTTAAGTGATAACCCCCTTTTAAACAAAATCGATGCAAATGAATTTGGGACAAAATGCGATTGCATTATTGCAAAATTATTAAAAAGGAAGTTCTGTGGGATGAGATGTGGGCAGTATTTACATAAATTTATGTATTTAAAATTATATTTGTAAATATATTTGAAACCATGTATTTAAATACTTTTGAAAGTATTTAAGTGCAATGTACTTAAATACTTTTGGCAAATACTTTACTGATAATAGGTTTATATAACTGTTAAGAACGTGTAATACATGTTTTAGCTTGTCGCAACTTGTATGACACAAACGGTTGACTGCATGAGCCGGTAAGGGAAGATTGCTTGCATCAGTTCAAATTCAGTTAGCAGATGGTCACAGTTGTGTTCGGTTGTATAGTGAGAGTGCTCAGCCTTATTTCAATTGTTGCATGGTAACTTCAGCTTCGTTGAAAGTGTGAAATGGAGATATTAGACAATAATAAAGACGAGGAAGATAAAGAATCATGTAATTATAGTCATCCTTTACTAGATGGTAAATTTTTTAGAGTGAAATCTTCCGATGGAAAAAAGGTGAGGTGTGTATGTACATCATGCAATGGCGAAATCTCTGTGGCAAGCAATGCTAGTTCCAATCTATGCATTTATTTGAAGGTAAAAATTTATTAAAGCTAATTATATGACACTTAATTGAATTGACAAGTTTCTCTATTTCTTATTTTTTAAAAATGGCAAAATTGCTAGTAGCTAACGATGTTAAGTAGTGTAGGTTTACCATGCAAGAACCTAGCTGCTTCCTTTTGCAACAGCTTTATTTATAGTATATGCTATGGGGGCTATTGAAGGTCGTCCCTACTTATGGGGGAACCTTGAAGGTAATCGTGAGGACAACCCAAGAGCTTTGGAAGGGGGACGCTGGTTGCCAGTAATGGTGATGGATTACCGAGTTATCGCGTAATCTTTTGGCAAGGACTCCGGTTGATACAGATACTCCAGTTGGTTTGCGTTGCCCTTCCTTATTTCCCACGCGAGTGATTTGTTGATTGCTATGGGATGCCCTAAGCCGAGGGGCAGTCTTATTCTAGCAACGGGGTCAAATAGCCCGGAGGATGGGGATAGATAACACCTGGGTAGAAAACCGGTATTTCGGGAGTTATGTAATCGCGAGGAATTGCGATTAACGAGGAGAATGCGCAACGGTTGTTTTCCCGATTAATAAGGCCTTGAAGCAGGAAGATTGAGGAATGGCAGGATATTGAAGTCACCAAAGCAAAAATAGAATTATTATTGAACTAGATCTTATTGCACTTTACAAAAGTTCTTTAATTAAGTTTTAAATTCTAAGTTATGACATAAATTAGTTTTGAGGTCAAGTGCGAGCAAAGTCTAAAGCAGGTCGGACGAATAGAGCCTTTAAGAGTTACATATTAATGTCTGCGTTATGTACACGACTGTATACATAGATGAATTACGCAAATCCGAGAGACCGGACTGAACGATCTATTGCTATATCAAAATAATAGTACTCTTCCTTGTTCTGGCTTTACACAGTTATATATTCAATTTAAGCCACGCCCTACAGGTTTCCCGTCCAACTAAGCCACCTCCCTCTTATGTGCCGGCCTGTTGATTGATCGGTATTAATATAACTAGACTCTTGATTGGCTATTGCCGAACATATTGATAAGGGAGGCACTCCGACTATTGGGTAAAATTTTCTATGGGCGGTGGCATGTTGCCATGGAGACAGCTTCATAATCTCCCTTCTATTTACTTAATCGTGATAACTATCCTGTTTATTGTGGATTCTGTTTTGATTATAATGTTTGCCTAAGATTGCCTCGACCAACTCTAACAGAGATAACTGTGCTCCGTTTACTACCGTGTGACATTCTCGTAAAGGGCGCCAACTTTACTTTTCTCTCTCTCTGTACTTATGTGTGTGGCGACTCTCGTGTGTGTCCTATTCTGGACGTACACGACGGTCGCTACATGCTGATTGAATTTAACGTGAATTATGGCAATGTGAAACAAATGTCCTGCTTTGGTGCAAAAAGCCAATAACTACGTGACAGCTCAAAGAAAAGATTCAAAAAGAAAATGTTCAGTATTAGACGATGGTCCTTCATGGAGCGGTGTTAAAGTAAAGACATTACCGGAGTGTTTTGCAGTGAATACTAAGAAGGTCAAACAATCTGTTGTTGATAAGCTGATTGCAGATTTTATCATACAAGGTGTGCATCCCCTATCAACCATGTGGCAACCAGCTTTTGTGAAATTAATTAAAAGTGAGTTCTGAGTTACAAATGTTGTTTACAATTCTAGTATTAGTTTAAGGGAGAACAAGGTGGAAGCCGCCCAATCATAATGGATTCTTAATGGCAGCATTGTTAAAACGGGGTCGCCAGAAAAAAGTCAGAAGAGGCGTGGGTAACACTCAATAGAAATGGGGAAAAGCAAAGGATTAAAAGAAAACAGTAAAACACACAGAGGTCAGAGACGCACACTTAAATTACGGGCATACAGCACACATTCTAAAAACAACGGTGGCTGGGGCAATAAATAAATGACATGCACCAGCCACAGGGGAGGGCACAGGATAAAAGATAAAACAATAAACAGAGGGAGGACATGAGAAGAGACCAATGACAAAGGAGAGGGCGCAACGGAGGGACCAACAAAGGGTCCGCGAGAAGAGAAAGAAGGAGTAGGACGACCGGGAGGACGGTGGAACCCCGCCTCCCGGAGAACGTCAGAGAAGAGACGGCCGGAGGGGGCGGGCTGCCCCCGCACCCTACGACGGGCCTCACTCAAGTCCAGCATGAGGGAGTCCCGAAGAGCCAGGACCTCCTTCTCAAAAAGGAATACGGGACAAGAACGCGGAGCCGCGATATGGGAAACTCCACAATTGATGCAATATTCATGATTCCCACAAGAGCCATGAAACGCCAACGCACAGGCCACACAGCGACGAGCCTGCCTACAATTGCTGATAATATGGACAAACTGGTGGCAATTGAAACAACGTCTGGGAAGCTCGACATAACGGGACACAGGGACGCGAAGATAACCAGCACGAACAAGCTGGGGCAGATCTTGACGCTCAAAGGTGACGATGAGCGTACTCGTAGGAACCTTAGCGGGACCAACAGACTTAGAAACCCTATAAACGTCCGTAACCTTCTGGAACGAAAGTTTATGCTTTAGTCTCGAAACATCGTATTGAAATAATAATTCGTTAGAGCGAATCACTCGCTTAACAAAATTACGGCGAGGGGAGGGAAGGGAGGGGTCGGGCACAACCGAAACCTCCGAAAGGGAGGACAAATCCCACACGGACAACACTGCTCTCGCGAAGATACCTCAACCACTAAATCGCCAATACCACGGGCCCACATACAGCGGGGCGCACCACAGCGGTACTAAAACTCCTCATTCAAATCAAACACGTCCAATTTAGAAAGCGGAAACCCGGAACTGGAATTCAGCACCAGAAAACGAGGATAATCCGAATCAGGATCTATCTCTTCTGCGAAGGGATTTAACAAGAGCCGAAAAGAGGACTTATTGGCAGGCGTAGGTACGAGAACCAGAAGTTCGCGACTTCTGGAAGAGAATTTTTTTATTATTACCCATATAAAGTAGAGTATGAAAAGGGGTGCAAACTCGCGCAACGCATTGACTGTCTACCGTCGAGACATCTACTCGGAGAGCTGGCCCAACCAGGAGGGTAAAACCGTCAATCCCTGACTCAACCATCGTTTTAAAAATGGCCGGCTAGCCTAAATATGAAGGACTAATAATATATTTATGAATTAATGTACCAGTCCTATATAGCTATACGATATTCCTATAGCTACATTTTATATATAAAATTTTATATGCATACCATATATTCTCATTTCACTGTGAAAATCAATTTCACTCACAATAATCACACATTCCAATACCGCAGGTCTAAATTCTTCAGTTGACGTCGTTGCAAGGCGGACGCTAAGCCGAAATCTTATAGAAGAAAAGAAAGGAACAAGAGCTCTACTGAAGAATAAACTAGACATCACCTCTTACTTATCTCTTATTGCAGATATTTGGTCAACTCGTCACCGTAGCTTTTTGGGCGTTACAGCTCATTGGGTATGTTGAGATTTTGCTCTTTATGAAATATGAAATTGAAAATGTCTTTACAGTTAGGGAGTTATAAGCGCTTGACTGAAAGCAGACCTATTTGTGGGTGGAATTTATCTCGATTATATTAATATGTAAAATTTATGGAAACATTTATGAGACAAACATTGGACTGTTATTTAATTTTTTTCAGCTTGAGGAAGCAGCTCTTGTTCGTTACAGTGGAATATTGGCATAGTGTCGCTTCAAAGAAGAACTACATCAAGATTGCTGAACATATGGAGAATATCATCAATGAATACGATATCCCCATGCAGAAAATCACGAGCACCGTCACTGATAACGGCTCTAATTTTGTTAAATCATTTAAGGAATTTACAGTAACTGCTGCAAATGTGTCTACAGATTCAGAAGATGGAATCCAGGTAAGTGAAGAAGATCAGGGTGAACACGAGCTGGAGGATAGTTTTTTAATGAGAAGTGCCTTAGATCAGGAAGAAGACCTTTCGCCTGACCTACGCAGCTTCAACCTACCTAAGCATGTGCGCTGTGCTTCCCACACACTCAGTCTCATCACCACAACTGATGTAAAACAGGCGCTGAAAATATCTTCTTTTGCAAATATCAATTATGCTGCGATGGGAAAATGCTCAGCATTATGGAACAAAAGCAGTGGTCCAAAATCAGCAGAGATTATCAAAACTGTTATCAACTGCCCATTAAAGGTGCCTTGCATTACAAGGTGGAACTCTCTGTTTGATGCATTGTCATTACTTTTAAAACACAAGGACAAATTACATCAACTCATGACGTCCCTTAAACTTGCAGTGTTCAGAAGGCACGAAATTGAATTTCTTGGGGGGAGTATGTCAGTTTTGGCTCCTATGACAGTGGCAATTGATCACCTACAGGGAGAACAAAACTGTTTTATAGAGAATTACTCCTACTTTGCTCACTGTGGAAAAAAAGCTGAAGAGCCTTCAGTCACGTTCTCTGAAATTTTGCCAACCTCTTCTAAGTGCAGTCACTCAGGGCTTTGGAAAGCGCTACCAATCTTATTTGTCCTTGGCAAATGAAGCCAGCGTTACAGATGCCATTATTGCTTTCATGGGACAGTTCAAGCCACCAAGACTCTGTTAAAACATTATGATTCAAGTGATTGAGAATTTAGAAGAGGGACCCACCCGAAGATGAATCATCCAGTGGTGTATCGGACAGTGACGATTATTTTGCATTTACACAACCCACTCAAACACGATCAACCGCAGATTTAGAATTGTTCAGTTACCATCAGGATTCAACTAAAACACTTCAAAGTTTACATAGATATCTAAACATAAAAAAGTTATTTATTAGATACAACACCACCCTTCCGTCGTCAGCTCCTATTGAACGGCTCTTCTTTTTAGGAGGATTGACCTCATCTCCAAAATGGAGTTCTTTATCTGACGAAACATTTCAACAACTGATATTACTTAAATGTAATGATGATATAAATAGCTAACTGAAATTTCATTCTATGTAACTTTCTATTTTTTTGTAGTACCAAGTCCAATTGTCATCAAATCCTACATTAGTAATTATAATATACAATTTCATTTTAATGGATATTTTTTTGTTGTGATACCAATGGTCGTTATCGATTGTCATTATATATCATGTATTTGAAATGTATTTAAAAATTATCTAAATACATTTAATGTATTTTGTATTTAAATACTGAATACATTTTTAAAATGTATTTAGTATCTAAATAAATTTTACTTATGTATTTAATATTTATATACTTTAAATGTATTTAGTGCCCACCTCTCAGTGCGATGACTTATAATGAAAGAAACTCTTATTAAAACAGGTAGGCCTACGCCAACACTAGATCTGTCATCTAAAACAGGGTTTCACTTGCAAATACAATGTAGGCCAATATGCTAGAGCATATTGGCTAGGTGGTTGTGCAAACTTACAGAAGCTATTTTAAAATTTAAATATATTAAAAAAAAACATTTAAATAAAGTGAGTTTAAACTGGCGAGACAGATGAAAAAGAAAAATAGTGATATAGCGGGTGAACAGTGCATTAAAACTGATAATGGTAGAGTTGTGGTTGAGTAGAACGATATAGAAAAAGGCTTGGAGGGAACACTATAATCGTTTATTAAACGCAGAATTAGAATGGGACAGGAGACTTGTGGATTCCGTAAAACCTTTGGCTGGACCGTGGCCATCAATTGAGGACAAAATGGTGAGCTGAGCTATCAATGACATGCCAGAAGGTAAGGCAACGGGTATTTCTGAGATAAATGTTGAGATGTTGAAAGCCTCTGGAGATATCGGTGTGCGTTTGGTCACAGACCTTATAAATGCTGTTATATATGAATGTGCTGTATCAGAGGACTGCCTGAAGAGTGTGATTGTGAATGTGTATTAGGGTAAAGGTGATGGATTAGAAAGGGGTAACTGCTACAGAGGCTTAAAGCTGCTCGATCATGTTATGAAAGTTATAAGCGTGTTCTAGAAGAAATGATTAGGGAAAAGATAAACTTTGATGGCATGCAGTTTTTGTTCATGCTTGGAAAAGGAACCACGGATGCTATATTTATAGTTAGACAGCTCCAGGAGAAGTACATCGCTAGGAAAAGCGCGTTGTATTATATTTTTGTTGACCTGGAAAAGGGTTTTGATAGTGTACCAAGAGATGTAGTGAGGTGTGCAATAAAAAAAATTAAGGATCGAGGAGTGGTTGGTTAGGGTGGCCATGACTATGTACGAAAGTTCGACAACCCAGGTGAGGGTAAATGGAGAATTGAGTGATGACTTCTCTGTGAAGGTTGGCGTGCATCAGGTATCTGTAGTGAGTCCCTTGCTCTTTGTTATGGTCCTGGAAGTGCTGTGATAGAATTTTATAACAGGATTGCCATTCGAGTTGTTGTACGCTGATGATCTAGTGTTGATTGCCGAAGATGAGAGGACGGTACTCGAGAAGTTCAGGTTGTGGAGGGAAGGGATGAATTCCATGGGGCTGAGTGTGAATTTTGATAAAAAAAAGATAATGATTTCAAGAATGAGTGGTGGTAATGAAATCATCGAGGGTATGTGACCATGTGCAATCTGTCACAGAGGGGTAGGGAATAACTCTATCCTGTGTGATGGATGTGGTTTGTGGGTGCATAAAAGATGTAGTGGTATCAGGGGTAGGCTGCAGGGGGAGAAAGAGTTTGAGTGCACTGTGTGTAGAGCAAGTGGAAAAGGGGATTGTATTTGATGGTGTGTCGTTTGAATGCATAGAGGATTTCTGCTATGATCAGTGCAGGGGGAGGTGCTGGGGCAAGTTCCGTGGCAAGGGTTAGAAGTGGTTGGAAAAAGTTCAGAGAGCTGCTTCCTCTTTTGACACTGAGGGGTTTTGCCCTCCGAGCTAAGGGACGTCTGTACGCTGCGTGCGTACCAAGTGCAATGTTGTACGGCAGGAAAACTTGGGCTGTGAAGGAAGAGGACATTCAGAGCCTCAAGTGTACTGAGATGGATGGGGATAGAATGCATTGGTGTGGCACTGAGAAGAGGCAGATTGAGGTGGTTCGGTCATGTGGAGAGGATGCAGGATAATAATTGGGTGAAGGGTGTTAAAAGTTGGGAGGTTGGGGGTGTAGCTGACGGAGGGAGACCGAGGAAGACGTGGAATGAGGTCGTACAGAGGGACCTCAGAGATATGAGTTTGAATAGAGATACAGCCAAAGCTCGAGCAGTATGGAGAGACGCCATTAGGTAAATAAGGCCGACACATACAAGCATGTATGGAGCCTTAAAAAATGATGATGATGAACATATTTATTTTTGTATAAGTTGAATTGCTTCCTCATTTTCAAAAATCACCGCACGCCACTGATAGACAGACCAAACCTTACACAATCATGCACTGCACAAATCTCTATTAGGGACTTATAGACCCACACAGGGAGGGTGGTGCCTTTCCTAAGGGCCACCCACCTCGCAGGAAAAAGGTAGGGCCCCTCCATCAAATACTAGTAGAGAGTGAGATAAAGGAAGGACAACGGAAGAAACAAAAGGTCGATAAAAAGATGTCAAAATCAGGACAAGCACCCTAAAATACACACTTGAGCCCCCTTGCGTGCACATCTATCTCAGGAACAAGCGGGCTCGGGGACCCTCAGGTTGCCTTACCTGGATCTCAGAATCGACCACTGACGAGGATATGCGGGGGTGAGTCCCGATGTTGTGCAACGATTCCGTCATTGACATTCGGAGATTGCGGACGTTTGCGGCCGCCGCAGAATTGCAGCTGCGGTAAGTGTGGATTTGCTCGCGGTAATGAGCGATCTGCGGGGCGATGAGGATTCATTCACTATATAAATAGTAGACTGTGGCATCACCCCAGGGAGGCATTGGTACGGAGCAAGATCGAGTATAAGAATAGGCCCAGAAAATAATATAAAGGAACCAGAAGCAAGCGTTTCTAAACCTCGGGGAAAACAGAAGAGGACAAGAATTCAAAAGGTCTATGAACTTGTGGTCGAAATAGAATGGCACGACACCTTTCATATGTTGGACGAAGGCAACCCAGAATCAGATCCAGAATAGCCTGAATTAAATATAGGCAAAACTAAAGAGGCCACCACCGTCAGGAAGTTACTGGCAAAGAGACTCGTATAAAAGTATTGAATGGGAAATGGAAATATATGAAAGGCCGAGAGATTACTTAGGGTGGTTGAGGCACGAGACTAACCAATAGGTTAGGGCATCTAAAGGACGTCTTACCTGCTGTTCGAGGGCACTGATTCTGAGGAGGCATCGTTCCCTTTCCTGGCGGAGGCTCTCCATCTGGGTGGTGAGGCGACGCAATTTTTCGTTATCCATCTGACGCACCTTCCGGTGTTCCGCGCTCAAATCCAGGCTCTGTTGGCGACAAAGGACCAATTATCTGGTCGGGGACGATCGGAAACAACCTTCAAAATATACCACTTTCCTACAAAAGGAATCGACGCTAACGCGTCCAATCAAGCACAAAGCAACTCATGACTTCTTTCAGGCTAAATTGGCCCTTTCATAGAGATGGGGAGCTGTATGCAGTAGCATCTCAAGTGATGGTTCATTCCTGGGAAGAAGGTCACCCACGCACGCCCCTCCATGCTTACCTTTCATATACAATAAGTCCTTTTTCTCTCCAGTCCAGACAATTCTTTCTCAACACTCATTCACATAACACCTTTTACGCGGTCTTCCAACACTTACCACACCTTGTCACTTCACTATATTTTATTCACGTGCATTTCCATCCATTCTTGTTACATCTCCATGCCACCTCAGAATATTTAGCCACACACTCTTCCACTCAATAAACATCTCCTATCCAGGCGTTCCTTTACATATCAACTTTTCACAGGCCACGCATCCCTCTCAAGTTGTCCATTTGCACTGCTCTCACTCCAGCTATTTCCTTCTCCTTCCATATTATAATCTCACTCCCATACACCAACGTCGGCACCAGCATACTCTCATGCAGCAACTTCCTGACACATTCCACAGTCAAATCCCTACCATTCACTCACGCTCGAATCGCCTCAGAGGCTTTCCTACCATTCTACTACTCTTAAAAAATGGGCCAAGTCTTTAAGTAATAAAAGTACATAATCAAAATATCTATAAAAAGAAACTACTAGGAGCTGTTGGGAAAGGGGAGGCACGCAAATCGTCCGCAATTGCTGTCAGTCTGAAAGAAGCTCCTTTGTGGGGTATCCTAAAGGAGAGGATGAGTCATTGGGAAGCAGAGCATCAAGAGGAATCAAGGAAAAGATGGATCAAATTTTGGAGTCATTTGAAAGGCTTTGGTGTAAACAAAGAACAGTAAAAGTAAAATTTTGATATTGTTTTGCCACCGATTTGCCCTCATTGGACTACCTTTTATTTGTCAGAAGGAAATCTAGCCAGACTTGGAATCCCAACCACTGGTATTTAAATAACTCGGCAGCAGCCGTCGAGTTGGCTCGAATTCATTCGGGCCCAATCTAGCGAGTAACCACACCGTATGTGGCTTAACTTTGTTGCAATCGGAAGTTGCGTTTCCACTCGACTATGGCCGCAACGCAATAGAGCAATATCTAGGCAAATTATAAACTTCATTGTGTGATTGTGGTCCTTTAAACAAGAAAAACAGGAATCCCTACGATTCGCTGTGCCATCCTTTCCTTGCTTGCTCCTGGACAAAATTCACCGACCGGATAATGAAATTCGCCTAAAGATCAGAACGACAATCGCTGGTAATCTGAAGGGACCAGGGGACGGTCTTTGGGGAGTAATGGGAGTTTTTTTTTATACCGCTAGCGATCAGAAAACCCTTTGCGCCACAGAAATTGGATGGAGGGGGGAGGTCCGCGGCCGAGGTATATGAACATAAGTAGTACTAGGGTGCGTCACGTCAATAGGGGTGAAATTTCAAAATGAAATGATGTTAACGCGGAACTCTTTATTCTTTTCTTCATGGGCGGGAGAAATTGCGTCATATTACACAAATCAGTGCTTCGATTTCGTCAGGCTTTTTTCTTGGCCGTCGGATACATTTTACGGTGCTCTTCGACACCGTGCAGGAGGCATTGCAGTGCGAGGGTTCTTAGTGAAATCCTGCACCAGAGCAACCCCTCGCTCCGCGGTATCGTTGGTGACAAGAAGGCCACCTATTCGTCTTGCCCCGGCCTGGTATATTGGGTTTGTCCCACACAGGGTAGGATCGACGTCGAGGAACCCTTTGTCGATGTCCAGCAGCAGGAGGCAACGGTCTTGTTTGTCTAAGTCAGACACCTCGACGCGAACCTTGGGTGAAGGTTCCTCCGAATATGATGCCTCCACGCTTCGGAGGTTGGCAACAATATTCCGATTCTCCTCCTTGGACAGCTCATCGTTAAAAAGCGCAAGACCAACTGTCACTTCTGACAGGTACCACATGTGACATCCCAATGCTTTGAGCCCTGATTCTCTGATCGCCTTGTTCGTCCCTTTCGCGAGGGCTTTGCAAAGGTCAAGGTCGTTTCTTGGGGCTTTTGCTGAACACGCAGCTGAGAACCACGCTCGAATGTAGTATCGTACGATGGAGACGCAGAATTCGCCCAGCTTTGGAAGAACTGCGCCCTTGACTGCGGGTGAAGTGAACGGCCACTGTTTGTTGGATTCTGCGAACTGAGACGCGAAGATCCACATTTTGAGAGTAGATCGCTCTTGCCAACCATAGAGGCCGATGGACTGCTCCCGGCTTGTGGAAAGAGATCTTCTTGCGTCCATGAGGGATTCCACCGAGGAAATCAACGGCTAGTCTAGCAGTTCCCGGTAGTCGTCACGTGGGTGGTACTGTCGGATGTAGCGTTGGCAGAGTTTGAGGACGTCGTCCACCCAGTCCTCCTTGAGTTTTTCGTTTGCTCTCCTGTACTGGTCTTGATCAACAAACTGCTAGAACTCTCGGAAACGCACAAAGGCAGCGATATCTGGACTTTGAGATGCTTCTGGGATGAGGGTCAAGAAAACAGCTTTCAGCACATGAAGGCAACAGGCCAGATGCAGCAGATCTCGACCTAAGGATTTTCTGCAGACGAACGCACACTCCACCCTTGTATCCTGTATTCGTCGCCGTTGTGTCGAAGCACAGCGCTCGAATTCAATCGGAAATAGTCACCTCGGATAAAACGTAATAGATGGTGGTTGCCGTAGGCTCCACTTTGCCGTCAGTGATGGGAACTGCAAGGATCTTCTCCAAAAACGAGGATCGGCAGTCGGTCCACAACGACTTCGTTTGTGAGGGAGGGCATAAGTTTTCCAATCCAGTTGAGTGTGAGCGGTACATCAGGAGCCTTTTCCTGGCGATGACGTCTTCGCAACCGATTGATCCTGCTCGCGCTTAACGACAATTCTCCAGCGTTAGCTCTCAGCTCCTCCGCGAATGGAAGCAGCACGTGTGCAGCTTAACGGTCACTTATGTTGGTCCGGTCCAGAGCAGCAGAAACTTGCAGAGAGATGATTTTCTTCTGCGATGGTGCACGGCGGGATGGTTTTGGTGTAGTTACTATTACGCCTTGCTCTTCAGACGAAGCTGGCGAGGTCGAAGACTCAGTTCAACGGTGGCCTGCCTTTCTGCGAACGCTTTACTTTCCTTTGCAGCTCGACTTCTTTCATCGTCCCCCCACTGCTGTCTGTTTCTCTTTTCCACCCAGGCTGGATCCACACCGCCGATCTTTCCCTGCCTGCTCCGCTTCCTCTGAGCTTTAAAGAACTCGCGGTCCTCCTTGATCTTGATCAAGTACATGGCGTCGCGATGTGGTACATCGAACAAATTTTTGAGAGAAGCAACGAAATTGGGTCGTTTTTCCTCAGCTTGCCCTGTTGTCGGGGATTTTAATTTCTTCAATCCGTTGTACTCTTCGTGCAGACGCCGTAATTTCTTGAGGATATCAGACGGATCAATGGTCGGAATATTCGCCTTGGAGTACTGACGTTGAATTTTGAGTGCCGTATGCCAAACTGAGAACGTCAAATCACGCGCGTTTAGCTTTGCGTGGTACTGCAAAACACGCAGGACTTCCTCACGGTTCGGGAGAACACTCAATGGCAGCTGTTGAGTTTCTGGGGCACCTAGGAGCCATAACTTATCAGCGGACCTCGTGGAAGACATCTGTAAAAAGGAAAAACACCCAAGTCAATAAACGGGAGAATAAGATGGAGATCTCTCCATACCATAAAACAATACTGAAACCACTTCTTGAACTGCAAAACTGTACTAGGCGGGAGCATGCCTTCGTTGCATGGGGTGGTGCAATAGGAACAAACTTCAAAGCGTCTGCATGACATGAAGATGTCATGCTACAAGACTTAGATTTTGCTTGTCGTGTTTCCTCAATCAATACGCATGAAGTGCCCGGTTCTGCGTCATAGTCCGAACACTTTTGATTTTTTGACTCACCCTAAATTAAGTACCCTATCGGCAGGTTTAGTAACGGAGACGAGAGGGAATGTAGGGAAGGGAAGGAATATACAGCGGTGTTGTGATTACCTATATGTATGATAACGTGTGTTGGAGCTACTTATCTCCAGGAGGCTAGCCACAGGGCATGCACCAATATGCAGCCACTCCCTGCCGACGCTGAAGTTTTGTGTCCGATCTGGCTGGAAGTGAACCAGATACATAGGCGGTCAAAATCCGAGGGTTTATCCACGAGGCAAACAACTGCTTTAATGGTTCAATTTATTTCATGCTTTAATCACGAAGCAATTTAAATATGTCACTGCATCCAAGGCACCCGTTTCTTAAGAACCTAAAGGAGTATGCGAAAGGCTCATCAATAAATAGGCTATAGAAGGCAGCTCCTGTTACCATTCCTAAGTTCCAAGTTCACTCTCACCTAGCATCCTTATCCAAAAATCTATCCAATTCTTAAATCTCTGCAGGGAGGACGCTTCTATCACAAGACTACTGAGCCTATTCCATTCATCCACCACTCGATTTGCAAACCAATTTCTACCTAGCCCTAAGGTGGATCTGCAGCTATTTATCTTCTCTACTTTCTTTTAAGATCGTTCTTTATAAACTTTCCGGGGGAAGATGCTCTCATTGGTTTTCGTTTCTTACATAATCATCTCTAAAACTCATTTGGGTTCGATGCAGATAACTTCTTTAAAAACCAACGGGGCATTAGAGAATAAACCTTTTGAAACGATGTTCTTGAAATGGCAGGGAAAAGTGAAAGGGTATGGAAGTAGCCAAAGGGCAAGAGTATTTGTGAATCTAGGTAGGGGGTGCGTGCAACAGCCCCCCCCCCCCCTCATATACGGGATAGAACAAAGCGCCTTAAAAAGGTCCAAGAGATCGTGTCCCCTTAACCAATCCAACAGGAATATCACAAGAACGGGTTATCAACCCTAGAGTACTTATTAAAAAAGAGCATACCAACGAGGGCATCCGGCCGAAAGTGGTGGAAGATTTGGTAAAGAAAAAGGTGAAGTTAGGGGGTGTTGGTAGAAATAAGTAGAAGGTACACAAGTTTGGGATGCTAGAGACCAAGAGGGCACGCAAATTCCTGCAAGTATCCCACGTGGAGGTCTTCCTATCCCACGTGGGGAAAGAACAGAGATGCTCAAATGATGTTGGCTCACTTCTTTAAGGTGCTGCTTTTGAAGCTCTGTCTTATCCGTCTCGAGGTTGTCGATGCGCCGTCGGAGTTCCATGTTCTCGACGCGGAGCGAGCTCACGGCCGTGTCTTGAAAGGACCGCTCAATGCCGCTCATTGCCATGTCCTGCGGTAACGAATACGGCTCAGGGAATGGCAAAAAATAAGAGAAACAAGGACGCAGGAGGGTTTTTTTCATGGAGTTTTACTTCTTGACAGTTTGTATGGAGGGGAAAAGTATTTTCACAGCCAATGAGTTTTAGCGAGGATTCCCTTCCCTAAGTGCATTGGATTTTAATTTGTTTAAAAAAGATCAATGGAGTCATCATCTCTGCCAAAAGAGCCGTTAGAGGAAAAATGTGGGAGGTGGAGTAGTCAGGGTTATCTTTTGTGGTGTAATGCACGCCAACCCAGGGCTAGCAACTTTATTGCATAATAATACCACGAAGGAATTAAATGGTCCTATACTGGATCGGGGAAATTAGTCCAGCTAACGTCCAAATTACATCTTCCCCATCGTAAGGCAATGATGCGCACCAACGCTGAGTTATTTGACAGAGTGATTTAGATTAAAAACGTAGAATTTTCTGGCTCAGCTCATGCCATGGATGCTTACCTTTTCGAGGTATTTCCTAAAGTCTAGCCGATCCTTGTCGAAAATGCCATCCGACTTGTTCAGATCTCGCTTCTCGGTGGAAGTTATGGCAAGTTTCCTCTGGAACACTAAATAGGTAAGTTTCTTGGCCCACAAGGAAGGAAGGGAGATAAAAAGAAAGAGAATTAAGTAGAGAAGCGAAGGAATAACAGAAAACAGCGGAACAATTTGCATTTCATAGAGTTTAGATCAAGGTGGTGCACAGAAAAACTTTATTAGAGAAAATAAAAAAGTAAATAGGAATGACAAAGAGTGGGTAAGCGAACGAAGCTCTTTGACCCAATTCTTTAGGGAGAGGGGAGTGGAGTTCCTTGGCTCTGAAGCACAAGAAAAAAACCTTGGACTTTTCCACAACTATCCACAATTCCGCCTATTTATATTTACATACTTCTTTTCTCCCTGACCCTGCGCTTATCCTGTGCTCGTTGAATAAATATATCATCCGGGTATTCACCTATTTTCTTTTTAATACGGTTCAAGCGAAATTACATACTTTTAAATAGCTTCATGGCCTATTTATTCTAGAGCTGAAAGATGAGACCAAATACTGCAAGACCACTTGTGTGTTACAATAAACTAATTAACGTTTTTGTACTGCTTTACTTTATTCCATTTACTAGTATACAATTCGCTTTAACAAATAAAAAAAAACCTATCGTATTCTTAAGCATATAAATCGCACTTTAAAAAAATTTTCCCTTAAAATACCTTTGGCTCTTGTTATAAGGTAAAACCTGGGAAAGCAGTAACTACCAAGGCAATTAAAGGCAGGTAATTATTATCTTCTTTTTCAAATATATTCAAGTTTTAATATGTAATGAATTACATAAGTAAATTATTTTCCTTATTTAACTATGTTTTAAGATAGTAAAAAACAAAACAAAAATCTAATATTTTTTTTTTAAATATGCTTGCTCAAAATTGGGTTGTCTCATATGGCAGAAAACGCGGTAGTTCGATTCCACGACGTATTTTCACTCAGCTACTGAAATTGAACAAGCTACGCTAAGGCAAAAAATGTCCATTACTTATTTTGATATGTTGTAAGCACTGTCTTACGACTATCTCATATAGAACATATAGTTTAAGGTCGGATCAGAACCATGGGTGACTACAAAAATTGGCAGCCCCCGAAAAGGAAGCTAATTTTACCTGCAAGAAAATAATCGAAGATACCAATAACTGTTTAATTTTCTCACCTCCAAATCACTCAGTCTATTCTTCAACTCGATTTTTTCCTGCTCCAGTCGCGTGATCTTGGCGATGAGGTCATCTGCTGCGGTTGAGCGCTCCCCAAGATTCTGCAAAAGACCTCCAATGAATGATACTCCTAATTTACTGCTTGAAAGGAAAGAGAGGATAAAAAAATAAAAATGTATCATGGGTATGTCCACTAGACATTTTAAAGAAAGAATTCGTAGAAAAAGTAAAGAAGAGATTTGAGGACTCCAAGGACCAAGAAGGCAAGCAAATATCCAGAACTTCCTACAAAAAGGGAAGGTAGAAAGGACATACAGGTCAAAAGGGCAGCTGCAAACATTTCAGAGGGTTTTCGAAATTCGTTTCTTTTATTAATCTTGGGTGTGTCTTTGCTTAGTAGAAGCCGACAACACCAGCTCATTTTAACTCCATATTTAAATGCTCGGTTTCTTTTGACTCTAAATAGAATTTACTCAAACCCATTCCCAAGTCCTGGGTTCCAGTATTTATCTGTTGATCAGATAGGCATGGGTACTTTGGATGGTTGAGCCCTGCGGCCTATGGAAGAGGAAGAAATTTTGGCCTTACCCCTTTTAAAGATTTGAGAGTCATCTCCAATTCGGCATTTTTTATTTCGACATTGGAGAGGTCTTGCTGCAGCTTAGACTTGGAATCGGTGAGTTGTTCTTTCTGCCGTCTTAATTCAGCCGCGGTCGTTTGAGCATCAGCTAGGCGTTCTTCCAACTGATGTCTTTCGTTTTCGTTACGTAACAGTTGGTTTTGTAGCTAGGCAAGAGCAATAAAAATATTCCTCAAGTACATGATAGAAAAAGGTACAGGAAATTATGTGAGAAGTTTCTAAATTTAAGAAGATCTAACTATCGCTTCCATAAAGATTAAAGTAGCTTCTTCTTATATTCCTCCCACCCGTATGGTAAGTATAGAGTAAGATAAATTTAAATTATATTTCTTCAAATAAAAGTTCCCCCAAATTGCTTAGCTTATTTATTAATCCTTACCCTGTTGAGGTCATCTTGCAAATTCGAAGAGGAGGAGATGTGTTCTTTGAGTGAGCGGTTGCTGGAGGAAAGTTTGTCTTTCAGCTCTGTCTCCGAGGAGGAGAGATTAGACACTCTTGCTTTCACTTCGTCGACTTTAGACTTGAGGGAGGCGTTTTGGTCCTCTACAATCCTAAAGTTGCGTACCATAGAGTCTTTGTCGGTTTTCAAACTCTGCAGTTAAGAATCTTCATTTATAGTGTGCACAAAACTGGATGACAACCGATCAAAGCTATCACTTAATCTGTTCGCAGGCGAGTGTGGTCTCACCATATTGCGATTGCAGGAGCAAAACTTTCAGGTGCATGGCTTAGGAGGGCAGCAAGTCCCATAGACCGGCCTAGTCGTATTTTACGACACGCCATGGATAAGGAAATTAGTATTCTTCATGCCTAATATCAGCGAAGGGGAGGAGGGGGCAAATGATTTTTATTTTTTTATTGTGTTAGCCGATCTGGCGACTGCCTACTTGGGAATAAGTCGCCATACACAACAGCCTACTATTAGGCTATATTAAAAAAACAACAACGATAAAAGAGGCCAAAGACTAAAAAAATAACGAGAAAAAGCAAGAACGAAGAGTGCTCTGGCGTCGGGGGTAGGCCAGTCTCCCCCCGGCGCAGGAACATGCGACCTACAAAAAAGCTAAAATAAAGTGGAGGAAGACAGCCTCCTTTCAAAACTCGTAGAGTCCACACGTCAGTGTGCAGGAACCCATCGCGAGTACAAGGAACAAGCGGTAGCGATCCCACTCGTCTCGGTACCGGGAAGAGCCACGTGGGCGGAGATCACCCAGACTGGGACATTCAACAAGAATGAGCCAAACAGTCTGGGGGACAACGCATTCTTCACAGTAGGGCACAGGCGAGCGCTCCATCAAATGGCGGTATGTCTCACGAATGTGTCCAATTCGGAGACGACAGAAAGCAGCCTGAAGCCGTCGCAACATTGGGAGCTAGGTCTATAGGAACAGTCGCGGCGCAATGGCACGCAACTTTAAGTTCCCCTCAAGCGTCTCCCATCTTCTTTGCCAAGTAGCCCAGAGAGCTGCCCGTATACCTGCCATGTAATCGGTGTGAGCAAAACGCTGGTCTGGTCGCCCAGTTCTCGCGGACTCTTTGGCGCTCTCATTACGCGCAATTCCTACATGTCCAGAAACCCAGCAGAAGATAATCTCGACATCCGCCCGGCTCGCCAAAACTGTGGTGTCACGGATATCGGGAACCAAGGGATGCGGAGATTCCAATGCCCGAGAGCACTCAGGGAGCTTTGTGAGTCGCTATAAATCACAATCCGGTCTCAAAACCGTGCACGTCACGTTATCTCCCGTACCGAGCAGTGTATTGCAACCAGCTCAGCCGTGAAGACAGACGCAGCGCCTGACAGAGCCTCGTTGACTTCAAACAGAGGGGATACGGCGTGGAAACCGACCCCCACTTGGGACTTGGTTCCAGCGTGACACGGTGTTTTCCAAAAAGGCTGAACGCAATACTCCCGGCGCTGTACAAGCTTTGGGAGAAGAGGCGTGGCGAAAAATAGTCAAAGGTGGTACCCTCAAGGGTGGCGTCCTAGACAGAACCAGGAAGGCCACCGGCCCGAGAGCTATACCTAGCTCTCGAAGGAGTTTCTTAGCCCTACACCCAAAGGACTTAGGGAATGACTGGCATCTCTAGGCGAAATAGGTACCGTCGAGATAAGCTGCGGATGCAGTGAGAGCTGTTGGCGATTGAGGGAGGCGCCGGGCTCACGAGTACAGGCGAATAATGCACTGTGCATGGCGCAGAAAGAAGGGCAGCTACCCAGCATCGACAAGTAGGCTCTCAATGGGGAAAATGCGGAAGGCACCGGTCGACATTAGAAGGCCGGTGTGGTGGATCGAGTCCACCTTCCGCAATACACGCTCGGCTGCGGATGCATAAAACTCGCATCCGTAGTTGAGCTTCGAACGTATAAAGGATCGATAAAAAAGTAAGGCAGTAGCCAAATCAGCACTCCAAGCGTTGAACGTCACGGAACGAAGAATAACCATGGCGCGCGTACAGGAGACCATACGGCTGCGAATATGAGCCCCCCAGGTAAGGCATCGGTCGAATACAAAACTAAGGAAACGGTACGAGTCCATCACTTCTTGGTCAAGGAAACCGAAGCCCGTGCGCTTCGGCATAGCGAGAGACGCGGTTCAATGCCTGTTGGAGTTGACGCTTCAGAGTTGGCATCTGGGCCGCGCCAAAAGAGATCGAAAAGTCGTCCACGTAGAGCGTGGTGAGAACATCTTCCCGCCGCACTGAAGTGATGCCGTTGATGCTCAGGGCAAAGAGTGTGGCACTGAGGACACTTCCATGCACGACCCCCTCTTCCTGCTCCATTGGGCCGGAAAGGGTTAGGAAGGGGGGGCAAATCAAAAGGATACTAAAGTACTAAAACAATAGTTATTTTAATGTTATTGGGGTTTGAACGACGAATGACGCATATGCAACCTATTCAACGAGCCTTTTTTGCAATCAAAGTGTAGGGGAAGGGTAATTGGGGGCGCGAAAACGGGAGGGGAACGAAAGTGCAATTGGGTGGCTATTGCGGGGCAAAAGAGGAATTGTTTTTAGTGGCATTAGTGTATGGCAACCCCACCGTGTGGGAAAGCGATTACAGTTGTTTTTAAAGTGATATAGAGGAAGGGAGAAGCCTGGTTCGAGTTTGGGGTGAGTGATAACAGAGGACCCGCAAAGAGAAAAACTTGCATTCCTTGGCTGAAAAACAAGTAAGGAGCTGCTGACGAGCAAACGTCGCTCATTTTTAACCCAGTGAAATGAAGTGGCCTACCTCGATCTCAAGTTGTTTTTCGCTGAGACTTTTCTTCACGGTGTTTAATTCCGCCTCAAGACGTCCTTTGGATTCTTCTACGAGGGACATTCGTTGCTCAGCCGAACGGAGTCTCTCCTTTGCATCCGCGTTCTCCATCTCGAGGCGGCCACCAGCGCTCTTTAGTTTTGTTAGGCGTTCCTTCAAAAAGGCTCATGTTAGTTAGGAAGTGGAGGCCACTAGACTGAAGAAAGGATGGACTACTACAGTGAGGAAGGGGTGGCACACTAGACTGATTTCAACGAAGAAATCCCGCTATCTCATAATCAGGGTACCGTCACACACAAAACACATCAATCCATCCAAACTATCTGTTTAAAGCTATTCCACGAAACATCCACATAAAACATCCCTCCCACATCATAAACGGGTCACCTAGGCCAGGCTCCGATGCGGTGGCTATCCAAAACTAAACACCCACAATAAGGCACTGGTTTGATCGTTACATAGGTTTGAATTTTTTATTTTTTAATTTTAGGAGCCTATCTGGCGACTACCCACTTGGGCATAAGTCGCCGCAATCACGACAACCTAGCATTGGCTACTTTAAAATAAGAATATGGAAAAACAACAATAAAAAGGGAAAATGGCCACAAATAGTAGGCAAGCTCGGCGTCGGGGTAAGGTCCGCCTCCCACCGGCGCAGGAGCGTGCGACCTACAAAAGTTAATAAGTCCAACAGTCAATGTGCACGAACTCGTCTCGGGTACAAGGGACAGGCGGTAACGACCCTGCCCAACCAGGTACCGGGACAGGTAACGTGCGCGGAGATCGCCCAGACTGGAATTCAACAAGAATGTGCCGAACAGTCTCGGGGACAACGCAGTCTTCACAGTAGGGCGCAGGCGAGCGCTCCATCAAATGGCGGTGCGTCCCGCGAGTGTGTCCAATTCGGAGACGACAGAAAGCAACCTGAAGCCTTCGCGGCATTGGGGAGTAGGTCCACGGGAACAGTCGCGGCACAATGGCACGCAACTTTAAATTCCCCTCGACCGTCTCTCATCTTCTTTGCCATGCAGCCCGAAGAGCTGCCCTTATTCCTGCCATGTAATCGGTGTGAGGAAGAGCGAAACGTTGATCCGGTCGCAGAGTCCTCGCGGACTCTTTAGGCGCCCTCATTCCCCGCAATTCCTACATGTCCAGGAACCCAGCAGAAGATAATCTCGACATCCGCCCGGCTCGCCAAAACCGTGGCGTCACGGATATCGCGAACCAGGGGATGCGGAGATTCCAATGCCCCGAGAGCACTCAGTGCGCTTTGTGAGTCGTTATAGATCACAATCCGGTCTCCGAACCGTGCACGTCACATAATCTCCCGTACCGAGTGGTGTAATGCCACTAGATCGGCCGTGAATACAGATTCAGCGCCTGACAGAACCCCGCTGACTTCAAACAGAGGGGATACGGCGTGGAAACCGACCCCCTCTTCGGACTTGGAGCCATCCGTATACACTGATACGGTTCCAGCGTGACATGAGGTGTGATCCAAAAATGTCGAACGCAATACTCCCGGCATTGTAGTACCCTCCAGGGTGGCGTCCTGGGCAGAACCAGGGGCGCCACCCGCCCGAGAGCTATACCTAGCTCTCGAAGCAGTTTCCTGGCCCTAAACCCAAAGGGCTTAGGGTATGACGGGAGTCTCTCGGCGGCATAGGCACCGTCGAAATCAGCTGCGGATGCAGTGAGAGCTGTTGGCGATTGAGGGAGGCGCCGGGCTCGCGCGTACAGGGAAATAATGCACTCTAAACGGCGTAGAGGGAGTGGCATCTCCCCAGCATCGACCAACAGGCTCTCAATGGGGAAGGTGCGGAAGGCACCGGTCGCCAGGCCAAGGCCGGTGTGGTGGATCGAGTACACCTTCCGCAATACACGTTCGGCTGCGGATGCATAAAACTCGCGTGTGGTGATCGAGTACACCTTCCGCAATACACGCTCGGCTGCAGATGCATAAAACTCGCATCCGTAGTCGAGCTTCGAACGAACAAAGGATCGATAAAAAAGTAAGGCAGTAGCCCTATCAGCACACCAAGCGCTGAACGGCACGGAACGGAGAATATTCATGGCGCGGGTACAAGAGACCCTAAGTCTGCGAATATGATCCTCCCAGGTGAGGCGTCGGTCAAATACAAGACCAAGGAAACGGTGCGATTCAACTACTTCCAGGCGCACCCCATTAAGAAACAAATCTGGGTCGGGGTGTAGCCCTTGATGGCGGCAGAAGTGAACCACCTTAGTCTTGGCCAAAGAAAACCGAAACCTGTGCGCTTCGGCATAGCGAGAGACGCAGTTCAAAGCCTGTTGGAGTCGACGCTCCAAAAAGGGCATCTGGGCCACGCAAAAAGAGATCGAAAGGTCGTCCACTTAGAGCGTAGCGAGAACATCTTCCGGCAGCACCGAGGTGATGCCGATGATGCTCAGGGCAAAGAGTGTGACACTAAGGACACTTCCCTGCGGGATACCTTCTTCCTGTTCCATTGGGCCGGAGAGGGCTCCCCCAACCGTACGCGGAATCGACAATCTCGCAAGAATTCAGATATAAACATTGAGAGGCGTCCCCTCGCCCCCGTTTCTGCTTAGAAACTTACATGCAAAGAATTCTTTTCGAGTTCGAGATCTGCCATTTTCCTCTTCACGTTGCTCAGTTCTTCTGTCATGGCACGAATCTCGCTTTCCTTGCGGCGCAAAGCATCTTCCTGCAAGCCAATAAAACAGAATGAATTTATTGCAGGAATTTTAAATTTGTTCCTCACAGAGTGCATCATGATAAAAAGTAAATACATAATGAGAACATTAAAAATGATCGCTTTTATTTATAAATGCTACCCATTTCTTTCATTCGGATGGTTTCCTGCACAGATAATGAAATCAACATAAAGATCAGAATACCACTCAGTAGAAAGCCCAAGAAGTGGTCCTCGTTGCAGGAGAGGGGAAGGCAGGAAGCAGGGATGTATTGTGTTTTGGCAATAGATAGAGACCGTTAGGAACTTTTGAGGCTCAAAGGAGAGTCCACCATCTTCACTTCTGGGGAGTAGTGAACCGAAAACACCTTAAGCAGATTGCTAGACGGAAATGTGATGCCTCGTTTGGGCGTGAACCAAGTAAAAGACAGCAGTATTGAAAAGAGCTAAGTTGCGTGAGACAAGACGATCTTGCCTTCAAAGGATATTCTCCTAGAAACCTTTTACCAGGTCTAGAAAGAAGCATCAAAATAACACCGGTCAATCACAAATACCAATTTGGATACCGTTCGTTTGTTCTCTTCTCCAAGTCATTGGGATGAGGAGGAGGAAAGAGCGAGCGGCAGGAGGGAAGACTCACGTGATGAGTGATTTGCGAGGCGGATTTGTTCAGTTTGTCATCCGTGTATCGCTTCTTTTCCTCAAGTTCGGAGAGGGCGCGGGTGACGTCCTTGAGTCTGACTTCGGATTTCTGCTGCGAGTCTTGCAGTTCACTCAACTGCCGCTCCAAGCTCGCCACTTTAGCCACAGCATCGTCCTGCAACCAAACTGAAATCTTATTCCCACTCGCTTGTGTTTCCAATCACATCTTTACGCTAATCCATTACAAATTTCCTACCAAAATTTACCCAGAGAAAATACTTGGTAAGGGGGCGCTTAGGGTAGAGCAACTGGTACCAATACCCTCAGTAGTCTTAGAGTAGTTTGAAACTACCTAGGTTTTATTCCTTCTAGATATTTCAACTTTCTTTATCCGTTTATAAACATTTACAGACTTCTTTTCACCTAGTTTTCTTGGCTGGCGACTAGATTTGCAGGCTAGTCGCCGACCAGCTTACATATACTCCTCGTTAGGCATGGCCGGAGTGGGGGTAACTTGCATTCTTCCCAACATTTCCCTCTTCTATGTGTCCTCCCCCCTCCCGTCTTTTTAGCATAAGCAACATCTACAGTTGACATCTAGAAGATTCTGTTCCCTCCCTGCCCCAGCGCTGGCAGTTTGCCCACCTGGCCTCAATGCCTGCTAAGAGGGTCTAAGACTATTTCTTTTACACATTTTTACTTCCTCTTTACCATGTTCCTTACAGATCCCCTCTAACAAACTTTCCGAGGGATTGGCCGGAAACCCCCTGACGAGCGGGACTTGCAAACTGACCCTCTCCAATTCCACCTGGTTCATTTGCGTCATGAGCGAACGGAGTTCATGTCGAATGCAGTCGGGGTCGATGTCGCTCACATTTATCTTCTCGAAAGGCAAAGTGTCCAGGTCGCCGCTGCAACTCGATTTCTCCAGATCTTCGGGCAAAAGGGGCGAAAAAAAAGCTCTTGTATATTTAGAGACTACCACTAAAAGCTCCTGTATGTATATTTAGACAACTACTAAAAGCTCCTGTAAGTATATTTATAAACATCCATTTAAAACTTGTATGTTTATAGACAATCACTAAAAGCTCTTGTATGTATATTTATAGACCACTAAAATACTGATACAAGTACATGACAACGATAAAAAAGAATTGATTTTAATTACAAATATTTACTAAGATAAGGAAAATGTAGAGATGGGAGAAGACAGGTAGACTGCTACAGTGCATAACCGGGTTCTCAAAACTACATCAAACTCAAACACCTCTGTTACCCACTACATGCAAGGTTTGTTATACCTCTCTTCACAAAAACCCAAGGTCATATCATGGTGAGATTATCCAGGGTATGCCACCATCACAAAAGAAGTAAATCACACACAGAACAAACCATCTTCTAAATGCTGTCATACCAGTCATCAAACAGTAAGAGACAACTTTCCCGTGCCATACATGAATCACCCTGCCAGGCTATGATGCAACTAGCATCAGAAATTCAACAACGCTTTGACAAACACCAACGCTAAGTCCTACTAGGAGGATTACATTTCTTCCAGACCTTTTCACTTCTTCTATCCTCTGCACTTTCATCATGCCGGAAAACAAACACAGTCCAACACATATTGGTCACTGTACTGCAGTTTCAGGGTTATGAATGGATTAATGGAAGATTTTGAGGCGAGACGGTCAATCGGTTCTGATGCAGCATCTTTTGATGTAGAGTTGTAGGTTAAAAACAGCTTGACTGTGTTTAGAATGTTGGGCGAGAATGGTGATGAAATTTCAATATGTGTAGAGTATAATTTTGTGATGCCGAGAAGGGAAAAATGTCGAAGGGGGGTTGGTGAGAGTAAAGATCCCATCGGAACCTTGTTTGATATGTGAAGTGTTTGTCATAGATTGCTGAGGTGTAATATTTTTGTATGTTGTAATGTGTCTAGTTACACAGTAGAAGGCTTTATCTATTTCTGGTGTTTCCAATGAAGTCTCACAGAGTGATGTAAGTTGGTTGAAACCTATTGTATGAAGTGGGTAATATTGGTGAGTAGGGTGATTATTAAGTGCAATGTGCAGAGTTCATGCTGCAAAGCATCTAATGGAATGTGTGAGTTGCTTGTGTTGAGATTGAGACAGTCTTTGATTTTAGAGGAGATCAGAGTAGGAAGAGAGGATGGTATGATATGATACAGGGTTCGTGAGTGGTTTACAGTTATTTTGGGTTAGATTTGTTTGTGATCGAATGAATGAAGATTTATGCGAGTGAATTAATTTCATTTGGATGAAGATGTTTCAAGTGTACAAGGTTTGAAAACAAGGTCTGCTGACCAAAAAATTGCATGCTCTCACCTGTTCTGATCTATGTCCTTACAACTTTGAAAACTTTCAATAATTCCCGATGTAACCTTGGGAGGATTTGGCAATTCTATCATTCAAATTTTGTTAGAATCGGTGGAATAGTTATGATGTTATTCTCCAAAAAAATAATTCCTGGGCTAACCTTAGAAGGAAGGACCTTAGCAATTATATCATTCGAAAGAAAACGTAAAACAACATAATGGGTTCAAATTTTGTTAGAATCAGCAGAATAGTTATGGCGTTCTTGCCAAAACAAAATAATTCCCTGGGTAACCTTGGGAGGACTTTGGCAATTATATCATTTGAAATATAATGTAAAACAACATAAGGGTTTCAAATTTCGTTAGAATGGTTGGAATAGTTATGATGTTATTGCCAAAAGAAAATAATTCCATGGCTAACCTTGGGAAGCCTTTGGCAATTATATCATTGGAAAGAGAATGTAAAATAACATAAGGGTTTCAACTTTTGTTAAAATCGGCCAAATACTTATGATGTTATTGCCAAAACAATATAATTCCCAGGCTAACAGGAAGGACTTTGCCAATTGTATCATTCGAAAGAGAATGTAAAACAACCTAACGGTTTCTAATTTCATTAGAATTGGCTGAATTGTTATAATGTTATTAAAAAAAAGAGCAAAATGTGGGCCGAGTGATATAGTGAGATGTAGTCACCAGCAACTAAAAAGTCACAACTTTTTAAAAGCTTATTAAAAAGCAGAACTAAATTATACTAATATATATATTTTTGTAATTAAAATGGCAGGTCTTAACCTTTTAGCACACCATTTATGGAATTGGAAAGGTGAAAAAATGGTCACACCCTAATTGCATAGTCTAGAATAGTATAGCATAGCATATTATTGCATAGTGATGTTTATCATATAGCATAAAACAGTATATTTCTCTGTCCATCTAAAATGTGACTTGTGCACTAAAGATGTTTGGAATATCATTAGTGCCAAAGTCACATTTTCATTTTCCCTTAGCTCACTACTTTCTCTACTGCCTTTTATAATCTGTCAGAGGCCAGAAGCCAGGTGTTCAAAGTGGCGTGATGGTGAGTGAGACCGCATTTGAAAAAACTCAAGGTGTCTTAAACACTTCAAAACAAAATGTGCACAGGCAGATATTAAATGAAGGCAGTTAAAGGTATTTAAATAATTACATAAATTATTAGAGGGGAAGGGGGGCTGATGTTGCTACACCCTAGCTTCGGCTGAATTGATGCCTCTAGTATAGACTAGGCTAGATTGTCTAACATAGTAAATCCTGCCTAGCCTAGACTATAATAGTAGAATTTAGCTTAGCAGAGAATGTATAGTATGGCCTATCTTGCCTAGAAACCATAGTAAAGCGTAGCATATATAGGATAGTAAAACTTACCATAGTATAGGATAGTAAAGCTTACCATAATATAGCATAGCCTAACCTAGTATAGTCTAGAATAGTTTCCTTTAAGCGCTCGTCTAATTTGCTAAAACTCACCCTGGCTAAAATTACAAATGGTACACATTATCAAAAATAATTAAAATAATATTTAAATCCTTTCTTATAAATCAAATAATATATCATTTTAATTGAAAAGAATTATTCTATTGAGATAATGAAAAAAATATTAATAATCTTCTACACATTATCAAAAATAATTAAAATAATATATAAATCCTTTCTTATAAATCAAATAATATATCATTTTAATTGAAAAGAATTATTCTATTGATATAATGAAAAAAAAATTAATAATCTTCTACCTATTTATAATTAGGATTAATAATTCTCTGTTCTTCCACAAATTTTCATTGACACCCATGGTTATTTTATGCTTTTGAAATCAGTTACCGCTTTTAAATATTTTTACAAAATCACCTCTTTTTGGTGGTCACATTGTGGTGTGGTCTAGAACCGAGTCAAGTTATTCTCATTCATAAATCTCTGTATACAAACAAAGAAGGACTGACTTACATGCTTAATCACTAAAATAAGAGTTTGGAAAAAAAATGACAAATTATCATAATTATCAGGGCAAATACGAGTCTATACGTTACGTAGCACTGAATTGAGGATGGATAAAGGCCTTCAGGCAACTAATGAGTTGACATAGTATTGCCTAGCTTATCCTTACCCTAATTTAGCTTAGCATAGTATATCCTATCTTATTCTAGCATGGTATAGCTTGGCACAACACACCCAACCATAGTCTAGCTTACCCTACCCTAGCTTAGCATGGTATACTATAATCTAGCCTAGCTTAGCTTACCTTAGTCTAGTATAGCCTAGCTTAGCCAAGTTCACTGGAGCCTAGCCTACTTTACCCTACCCTCGCCTAGCTAGTATAGTATATCATAGTATTGCCTAGACTAGACTATTAGATCTTAGCCTACTCTTGCATAGTATGCATAACATAGCCTACCCTAGAAAAGCCTCGCTTATCCTAGCCTGGTATAGCGAAGACTAGCCTAGTGTAGCATATTTTAGTATATCATAGCATAGCGTAGCCTAGCCTAATATAGCCTTTCATGCCATGCCTAGCCTTAACTAACCTAGACATGTATAGCATATACTATACTATTATACCCTAGTCAAGCATAGCTTATTATTGTCTAGCCTAAATTAGCATAGTATATCTTACCCTTGTACATTATATCTTAGCATAGTATAGCCTAACCTATAATAGTCTAGCCTTGCATAGCTTATTCTAGGCTTGCCTAGTCTACAGAGTATTGGGCAAAAGGTTGTGATGTTATTGCCAAAACAAAATAATTCCTGGGCTAACCTTGGGAGGACTTTGGCAATTATAGCATTGAGAAGAGAATGTAAAACAATATAAGGCTTTCAAATTTCGTTAGAATCAGCGGAATAGTTACAATGTTATTTAAAAAAAAGAAGAAAAAAAGCAAAATGGGGACCGACTGACCGACATAGTGAGATGTAGAGTCGCTCTCGACCTGACCCACATGCAACTAAAAGTAGATATATGAAATGACTTATAAAACAATTGTAAATATATGTCAGTGATTTCATTTAAATGACGCATTAGCTCAAGATAGAGCGTGGTGGCGTGAGATCATTGAGGCCCTATGCATCCCCATGGGTGCCACAGGAAATCATTGATTGATTCTTACTTTATTAAGGCACGTTATTTAGTTGAATGGCTTTTCGAAATCAGAAATTCACGCGAACATCTTACATAACATGGTAACTAGAGACAGAAGTTGGATTTATGACTATGAGGGGGAAGCAGAGAGGATCATCCCAATGAAATAGTCAGGGGATTTTCCAAGAGCAAAGAAAATTTGACAAGTGAAATTGAAGCTGAAAGAAATTCAGAGGAAAATCTAGATGCTACTCCTAAATTGCCTAGCTTAGCTGAGTTCACTGGAGCCTAGTCTAGTATATTCTATCTTAACCTAGTTAGTAAATTCTAGCCTACTTTACCCTACCCTCGCCTAGCTAGTATATTGACTTGCATAGCATGCATAACATAGCCTACCACAGCAAAGCCTCGCTTATCCTAGCCTGGTATAGCGAAGACTAGCCTAGTGTAGCATAGCCTAATAGCCCACCCCCAGCCCAAAATTGATTGAAACTCAGGATCATCGAAGGAAAATCACCCGGCGAGTAGTCCCCTTGAATTTACTCCAAAAAGATGAAGCATATTACAAGATGGACGAAATATTTTGCGTCCCATCGGTCGCGAGCGCGTGCCGTGGATATTCAGGTTTACCCCTAGTATAGCATATTATAGCCTAAATTAGCATAGTATATCTTACCCTTGTACATATATCTTAGCATAGTATATCCTACCCTATAATAGCCTATTATAGTCTAGCAGAGTATCGGCCGAAAAGTTATGATGTTATTGCCAAAACAAAATAATTAACTTTGGAAGGTGCTCATTACTCGCATCATAAGTGGAATATCTGTGATCTAAAGGTAATTTCTCTACTTCTTGGACTGCAGCTAGGATATACAAAGAATATGTGCTTCTTATGCTTATAGAACAGCCGTGACGACAGGAATCATTAAATGGTGAAAAAGTGGCCCAAAAGAGAAGAACACATAGTTGGCCGATACAATGTGAAGCACATGCCTTTGGTACATCCACAGAAGACCTACCTTCCACCACTTAATATCAAACTTGGCTTTATCATGATTTTGATGGATTCCAGTATCTCAAAGAGAAATTTGGTGCAAAGAAAACCGATGCTTAACTTAAAGCTGGCATTTTTGTAGGGCCGGAGATCAGAGAATTGATACGTGACAGGGAGTTTAGAAATAAACTAACTCCACTTGAGTTGGCAGCATGGGATTAATTTGTCCATGTAGTGCAGAACTTCCTTGGTAATCATAGGGCTGAAAACTATGAAGAACTAGTAGACAACATGCTAAAGGCCTATCAACGAATGGGATGTCGGATGTCTCTTAAGATGCATTTCTTGCATTCGCATCTAGATTTCTTTCCATCTAATATGGGTGATATTAGTGAAGAACTGGAGAAAGGTTCCACCGAGATATCGCAATGATAGAAAGCAGGTATCAAAGCAGTTTCAAAGAAAACATGATGGGTGACTACTGCTGGTTCCTACAACGGGAGGATCCTATAACCACGTGAAAGCGCAAGAGAAAGAGTCTCACACAATTTTGAAGAAATTTATAGTTAGGTGAGTACTACCTCTTTTATATGTAATACATATCTTGTCTGGGTGTGCAAACAGACGTACATAATGCCAAATAGGGTGCCCCAATTCCAAGCCTTTGCCCAGAAACGTCTCATTCTTCTCAAACTCATAATAATTATATCATTAATTGATCCAAGGTGACAAAGCGAGCCATAGAGCCTAATTACATAACTCAGGAACCTTACGTGCTAGGACAAATCTGAGCACAGTTTGGAATCAGCGGACCAAAATTAGTTAGTTTCAACATTTACTCAAGTAGCAGAGACAAAGTTAAAATTTGTCGGCTAGTGTAATGGATGAATAGTTAATTTTTTTAAAGTTGATTGATTCCTTAGAGCTATTAAATTCCTTTTAACATAGCTATAGATATTTACTTAAAATGGAATTCCCTAAAAAAAAACTTTCTTTCATTATGCATAGATATAATTTGAATTTATCACACAAAAAAATCTGGCAATGATTAACCTGGATTTTTACACTGTACCCTAGTTAGTCACTACAAATGGGAAATGATTGTAACCATCGATCATTATATCAAGAGTTGGGATCGGTTTAGAAGGAGGATAACTTTTGATTTTTTCTTTGCAAGGTTACATTAGATCGAAGAACCATTAGCTGGGCGGCCTCTTTTTTATATTCAATAGAGATTTGCCTTCTAAAAGCAGAGATTCTGCAACTGACATTTTAGTCTTGCAGTGGCTTTTTTTTTAAAACTATTTGAGGCTTGTTTGGTCGTTCTATGAATCAGCCAGATATTTACAATGACAACATGGAAGTGATTTATTTTTGTGGTAGTATTTCTTTTTCTATTCTATAGTAGTAGTAGTGGTTCGTCAACCTGCCTTTATCCAGGCGGATCCCGACCAGATATGTCAATATGACGATCACTGGTGAGCCCGAGGGCATCAGGGGCCAGTCCTCTTTGGAGTTAGGTGGCAGAAAGTTTTGTGTTTTGACACCAAACAGCGTTCAGGTGGAACCTTCATCGCCCCCGGACGAGAGGGACGCTTTCTGCATCAGAGGTATGTGGATATAGACACCCATCAGCAGGATTACTTGGAACAGTGTGTGTGTTGTGAAGACGGGAGAGGAAAGAAAGGAGTGTTGCAATTGGCTATGTGTGTGATGAGAAATGTAAGATCTACCCACCCGAATACAGGGGTGAGCACAGCGCGTCCACCAAATGGTAGCCAGATCTCTACGTGCGGGCGCTGACGTTTGTGTCTGCTCATACCGGGATCGAACACGGTACCGCGACGTTGGCAGACCGACACCGTATCCACTCAGCTAGCAAGCGCTCTATTCTAGATTCAGTAGAGTGCAAGAAGTGAATCTATCAAATCAACACCTCCCATATTTTGATTATATATTTTTACTGTAGAGGGCAAAGGAATGTTGAGGAGGTCTTTAGCTTCTTTTTTTACCATATCGCCTGCATTCAAAAACTGGAGGAACCGAGGAAAAGGTTGACAACAATGCAACAGATCTTTTGTTCATCCATTTGACAATTCAAAGTTCTATGTTCCCTACTAAAGAACGCTTTTCTTGAAATGTTCCACCGTCCGTTTTTTCATTTACTCGTCACTTAAAAATGATATACAAGACACACTATCTAATATCACAGTTCGTTAGGAATAGATCAGTTTCTTGGCTAATGTAGTCATAATTAGGGTTGAAGTAAACTAATTATCGAAGTATAGTAAATGAATGACTACTGAAGGGACTAAAGTATAAGGTGTGAGTACTTTGACCATTTGTATAATATTGGTAAAAGAAGAAGCGAATGTGAAAATGATTGGCTTTGAGGGTGATAAACCGGGTTTTGAATTAGTATATGGAAAAATATAAATATGCAAGTGGTTGTTAGTGCTGTGAGAGATCTAAAAAATGGTAAGGCAGCTTGGTTGATGTAGTAAATGAGATAATAAACGTGGTCTATGTAATGGGTTAAGTGATTGTCTTGTAAGGCATTTGTATAGACTGACCGGGCTCCTGACCCCGGCTAAATATTTTGTGACACCGCCCCAGGCCCCAACAAAATTGGGAGCCCAGTCGGTCTATAGCCGAGTATAGAACGAGCGGGGCAACCCAGGCCGTTTTTTCCCATCTCGGCCGGGGTCCGGCCTCTACTAAATATTAGTGACCCCGGCCCCGCCAAAATTACGACCACGGTCGGTCTATAAGTATTTGAAAGTGGAAGATTGCCTGAGGACTGAAAGAATGCTAGAATAGTAAATACCATGAGTATGGTGAGGTAATATCCTAGATAAAGTGATATGTTTTAAGTATCTAGGATGTATCATCAAGGACAGTGGTACAAATGAAGGAGAATGCGGTGTTTTGAATGGTAAGAAAGTTTAAAGGACAATCTAAGCGTCCATGAATGCTCATGGTTTGAGTGTATTTGGAAGCTGCATGACAGTATGCTCGTGTCAATGTTGGTATATTGGAATGAGACTATGGTATGGAAGAAGGAAATTACTTGTGAATAGAAGATACGAGAGTGTCGAGTGTGATAGGCAAACCGCGTAAATGTTGGGTTAATTATGCAAATGAATGTTTGATTTTTTTTTTTTTTTTTTATAGAGCCCATCTGGCAACTACCCACTTGGGCATAAGTCGCCGAAAAACACGACAGCCTAGAATTAGGCTACTTTAAAGTTAAAATATGAAAACTTAACAATCAATATAAATTGGAAAAACTTAACAATCGAAGCAATCTCCGGCAGCGGGGGGAGGTCCCCCTCACCCCGGTGCAGGAGAGTGCAACCTAAAACAAAACAATAACAAAAAAAAAGGAACCTTAAATAAAGGGGAGAAGGCCGGCCTCCCCCAAAAAGTCAATAAGTCCACCAGTCATGGTGCACGCACTCGTCCCGAGTACAAGGGACAGGCGGTAGCGACCCCGCCCATCCCGGTACCGAGACAGGTATCGTGCGCGAAGATCACCCAGACTGGGACATTCGACAAGAATATGCCGAACAGTCTGGGGGACGACGCAGTCGTTGCAATAGGGCACATGCGAGCGCTCCACCAAGTAACGATGCGTCACACGAGTGTGTCCGATTCGAAGACGACAGAAAGCAACCTGAAGCCGCCGCGCATTGGGGGATAGGTCCATGGGAACAGTCGCGGCGCAATGGCACGCAACTTTAAGTTCCCCTCGACCGTCTCCCATCTTCTTTGCCAAGCAGTCCGAAGAGCTGCCCGTATTCCTGCCATGTAGTCAGTGTGAGGAAGAGCGAAACGCTGGTCCGGTCGCAGAGTCCTCGCGGACTCTTTGGCGCCCTCATCGGCGCGCTCATTCCCCGCAATTCCTACATGTCCAGGAACCCAGCAGAAGATAATCTCGACATCTGCCCGGCTCGCCAAAACCGTGGCGTCACGGATTTCGCGAACCAGGGGATGCGGAGATTCCAATGCCCCGAGAGCACTCAGGGCGCTTTGTGAGTCGCTATAAATCACAATCCGGTCTCCGAACCGGGCACGTCGCGTAATCTTCCGTACCGAGTGGTGTATTGCCACCAGCTCGGCCGTGAAGACAGACGCAGCGCCTGGTAGAGCCCCGCTGACTTCAAACAGAGGGGATACGGCGTGGAAGCCGACCCCCTCTTGGGACTTGGAGCCATCCGTATACACTGGCACGGTACCAGCGTGACACGATGTGTGCTCCAAAAAGGTCGAACGCAATACTCCCGGCGCAGTACAAGCTTTGGGAGCAGAGGCGTGGCGACAAATAGCCAAATGTGGTACCCTCCAGGGTGGCGTCCTGGGCAGAACCAGGGGCGCCACCGGCCCGAGAGCTATATCTAGCTCTCGAAGGAGTTTCCTGGCCCTAAACCCAAAGGGCTTAGGGTATGACTGGCGTCTCTCGGCGGCATAGGCACCATCGAGATCAGCTGCGGATGCAGTGAGAGCTGTTAGCGACTGAGGGAGGCGCCGGGCTCGCGCGTACAGTCGAGTGATGCACTGCACGCGGCGCAGAGCGAGTGGCATCTCCCCAGCATCGACCAACAGGCTCTCAATGGGGGAAGTGCGGAAGGCACCGGTCGCAAGGCGAAGGCCGGTGTGGTGGATCGAATCCACCTTCCGCAATAAACGCTCGGCTGCGGATGCATAAAACTCGCATCCGTAGTCGAGCTTCGAGCGAACAAAGGATCGATAAAAAAGTAAGGCGGTAGCCCTATCAGCGCCCCAAGCGCTGAACGTCACGGAACGGAGAATGTCCATGGCGCGGGTACAAGAGACCCTAAGGCTGCGAATATGAGCCTCCCAGGTGAGGCGTCGGTCGAATACAAGACCAAGGAAACGGTGCGACTCAACCACATCCAGGCGCACCCCCATTAAGAAACAAATCTGGGTCGGGGTGAAGCCGTGGATGGCGGCAGAAGTGCACCACCTTAGTCTTGGCCAAAGAAAACCGAAACCTGTGCGCTTCGGCATAGTGAGAGACGCGGTTCAATGCCTGTTGGAGTCGACGCTCCAGAGTTGGCATCTGGGCCGCGCCAAAAGAGATCGAAAGGTCGTCCACTTAGAGCGTAGCGAGAACATCTTCCGGCAGCACCGAGGTGATGCCGTTGATGTTCAGGGCAAAGAGTGTGACACTGAGGACACTTCCCTGCGGGACACCCTCTTCCTGCTCCTTTGGACCGGAGAGGGCTCCCCCCACCCGTACGCGGAATCAACGATCTCGCAAAAATTCAGATATAAAAATTGGGAGGCGTCCCCTCGCCCCCATCGTGTGGAGAGTCTCCATGATACCGTATCGCCATGCGGTATCATAGGCCTTCTCCAGATCAAAAAACACCGTGGCGTAGTGCTGTCTACGAAGGAAAGCCTCGCAGACGGCACTTTCCAGTCGGAGCAGAGCATCCGACGTGGAGTGGAACTTACGGAAGCCGCACTGTGCAGAAGACAGATGGCCTCCGCTGTCCAGGAAATAGGCTAATCTAACATTTACCAATTTCTCCATCAACTTGCACACGCAAGAGGTTAGAGAGATTGGGCGGAAACCGGTCGGAGTAGAGTGATCTCTCCCCGGCTTGCGAAAGGCGAGCACAGTAGCGATTCGCCAGGAGTCTGGGAGAAGACCTTCCACCCAGATCCTGTTGAACAAATCTAACAGAAAGGCCATGCCTCGCTCACCCAGGTGTCGAAGCATGGCGTACGGGACATCGTCCGGACCATGGGCGGTGTCCGCGCACGAAGCGAGAGCGGAACGCAACTCACTCACAGTAAACTTGTCGTTGAAGGGTTCTCCGCCTCTGGAGGTAAAGTCCAGCCGGCGGCCTTCCGCGACATCACGACGTGCATTGAATGCTGGCGGAGCAGCATCACGGCTAGAGAATGCGGAAAAAGCGGTCGCTAAGGATTCCGCCACGGATGCGGGGTCCGAGATTGCGGTCCCATTCTCCTGGAGAACGGGAGGGGGGTCCTGCGAGAACTTGCCCCGAATCCTTTTGACTCGCTTCCACACCTCAGCTAAAGGGGTCTTCCCGTTAAGTGAAGACACGTATGCCCGCCAAGAAGAGCGGCGGGCGTGCTTCGAAATATACCGGAACCTAGCCCTAGCCCGACGAAATTCAGCGACAGTGAAATCGTTCGGGCGGCGCTTATAGCGCATGTAGGCATAACGCTTCTGTTTGAGGGCCGTCTCACACTCGGTCGACCACCATGGGAGTGGTCGGCGTGCAAAACGGCCAGACGTCCTAGGAATAGTAGTCAGGCCTACGGCGATGAGGTTGCCGGAGAAGAACTCAACGGCCTCATCTACCGACCTAAACTCCTCGACTGAGATAGAGAATTCAGTCATTTCCTGAAATGCAGGCCACCGCGCCCGCGCCAAGCACCACCGAGGTGGTCTCTCAGGCGGCAGTTGCCCTGAAAATGATATTTGAATGGGAAAGTGATCACTACCATGGAGGTCATCGACCACCCCCTAATCAAAATCAGGCTGTGCATCCGAAGAGCACAAAGATAGGTCAAGGCAAGAAAATGAAGCGGTTCTCGGACAGTGATGCGTAAACTCATCCACGTTTAGGACACCCATCTCAAGCTCTTCGATCAGATCGGCAAGGACTTGTCCCCTGGGATTTATGGAGTAATCTCCCCAGAGAGGATGCCTGCCGTTCAGATCTCCAAGCAAGAGATAGGGCCTCGGCAACCGTGCCACGACGCGGCGGAAGTCCCCCGCGTCGAAGTCAGCTGACGGTGGAATGTACGCAGAAATGATAGTATACCTCCTATCCAGGTGCAGCTACACAGCCACTGCCTGAAAGGAGGTATCTAAAGAGAAAGGAAGAACGGAGACATCATGCCGGGTGTAAACCGCGCATCCCCCAGCCCGGCAATCCCGCGGTGGTGGGGTCGCAAGACCCTTATACCCCGGGAGGGCAGGCAGCGGGCACGCGCCTAGCATGGTCTCCTGCAAAAAAATAGCTAACGGGGAACGGGACGAGACGAGCCTCCGCAGCTCCTCCCAGTTGGCCCGGAGTCCACGGCAATTCCATTGAAGGAATATGCCCTCCAGGCCTAGCTCGGAGGAGACGCGGGGGCCCTCCTCGAATTGAAGACCCTCACGGGAATGGCCGTACGCTTCCCGGGGGCAGAACCCCGGGCGCTGTTGGCCGGACAAAGCGCTGAAGGCGCTGTCGCCTTCGAGGACTTATTGGGGGAGGTTGGGCTCGCCATGCGAGTCTTTTCCTCCCTCCGCCTCGAAACCTTAGGCGGGCGTTGCGGCTTGGGAGGCGGGGGGCCCTCTTTTCGAGGAACCACCGTCTCCGAGCCACTCGCTCCACCTCGGGGCGTGGGCGAAGGGGCCGAAGCTCCTTTGTTGCTGTCCTCCTTTCGGGGAACAGCTTTAGGAACCTCGGAAGATGGCCTAGCGACCATCTTCAGGGGTGTTGCCTCCTGTGAGTCTAACGACTCTGTGGAGGCGCGTGGCCGTTTCGCCTTACGGGAAACGGTCACGCTGGGGGAAGAGGGGGGAGCCCTGGTATTAGCCGGGGCTGGGTGTGAACCCTTTTTGCCGCCAGCTCTACCAGGGGAGCGCCCGGGTGTAGTAGAGCCCGCAGAAGGGCTCCGAATGGGCGCGGAAACAACCGTGCTCGTTGGCCTGGATGGGCCAGGAGCAGAGGGTGCTTTTCTAACTATTGAGGCATATGACGTCCCAGGCAGAGCCGGGCGCGCCAGGACCAAGTCCTTAGCCTCGCGGAATGAGAGTCGATCCTGGGCCTGAACGGCCAGGATTTCTTTCTCAAGGAGATATGCACCACATTGCTTCGAAGAAGCAGGGTGCGGCTCTCCGCAATTGACACACTTGGCCACACACGATTTGGACTTATCGTGTGCGACCTTGGAGCAATTTACACAGACTTCGGGTGACCCCGATTTTGCACGTCTACATGATCGATTCGTGTGGCCGAAGCGGTGACAGTAATAGCACCGCCGCGGCAGTGGCACGAATGCCTTCACGCGGTAGCGGTACCAACCGGCACGCACCGACTCAGGGAGCTTGTCACAGTCGAACGTGACGAAGAGTGTAGGGGTGGGTCTCGAGGCCCCTCCCTGTTTTCTCATCACACGTTCGACCTTGACCGCCCCATGGTCGGCCAGCTCTAGGGTGATGTCTTCTATGGAGTAGTCAACGAGTTCCCTCGCATAAACTACTCCTTTTACAAAGTTCATGGTAGAGTGCGGCGTCACACTCACCGGGGTGCCATGAAGTGTGCGAAGAGCACTTATCTTGGCCGCCTCGGCGGGATTCGCCGCATTCGCCAGAAGGCTCCCGTCCGAGAAACGGGTTACCTTCGGCTCTCTACCAATTGCACTAGCTAATCCTCTCCTCTGATGGATCATGTTGCCCTTGGACAACATGGTGCCATCAGTGGAGCGAATAACGAGGAAGCGTTTGAAGCCAGCGGGCTCGAAAACGCCAGGTAACCTCTGAATCAGGGGCCCCGATGTCATCGAGGCTCCGCCCTGTGCACTCTTGGTATTAGTCTTCTTTGTCAGGGGCTCCGCAACCGGGGGGGCAGAGGGGGCGGATGTGCCGATCTTGGCTTGGTCGCTTGCCAGAGTGGCAGCAGACCCATCCGTCCCCGCAGCCCCCGCGGATGGAGAGGAGCCCCGAGTCTTTTTTGTCTTTTTCTTTTTCTTTTTCGGAGAGGAGGGCGGGGAATGAACCCGCTTTTCACCTCCGCCGGCAGAAGTCCCCAGGCCAGATGGACCAGCCTCAGCCAGGTCCCTCTCCGAAATGGAGAAGGTCCTGGTTGTCGTAGGGGCACCTGTCGGAGGAGATCCCTCCCCTCCTTTTACTGCCTCGGAGCCCTCAGCCATTTGAGGAGGACCTTGCATAGGGGCGGATTCGGGTTCGGTGCTTGGCGCCGAGCCCGAATTCCCCCCCATGGAAGGCCCTACCGTCTGAGGCTGGGTCTCCTCAAGGACCATGTCTATCACAGGTGGGGCCTCCAGTTGGCCATCCCCTCCCAGGACATCGCAGGTCCCCTTGGCAGTATTGTCACTAGTCAGGTGGTGTGGGGAGGCACAGGCCTTGACCCCAGCAAGGTTTAAAATTCTTGCCAGCAGGTCTTTTGAGGGAAGCGACCGAAGGGGCCTGGCTTCCCTCTCCCCCCTAAGGGGGTTTGCCCTACCGAGCCGCTTGCACGAGGGGCGGTCGGCAATGGGCTGCCTGCTGGCTTTCTTGGCAGTCCCCTTAGAAAGCAAAGGAGGGACTGCCGCTGGAGATAGGGAGGTGCCTGAAAGCACCTCCAGAGAAGGGGGTGAGGGGGAGTCCCCTACACCCGTAGGCGTAGGAGAGGAGTAAGCCTCCTCTCCGGTTAAAGAGTTATGGAGGGTCCCTTGCGCAAGCACAAGGGGGGGGACCTCCATTTTCTCGGTGGAGCTGCCCGAGGGCGGCTCCGTCGATTTTCTTGGGGAAGTTGGGGGTTGGGTTTTTTGGTTGTTTTTTTCATTCATGGGCATGGTGACCCTCTTTTTATTACGGGACGCAATAGCTCATCACCTCTCGCAGTTGCCCGCACTGCGAGAGGTGCTTACAAGCCCGGCAGAGCCAGGCGCCGCCATTCGGGACCACCCCTCCCGCCTGGTGGCCTGGCAGTCCTTCGGCATGGCGGCTCCACCTTGAACACGGCGTAAAAAATATAGGTTGTGAAGAGGAGAGGAAAAGGGATGTGAGGAAGGTATGGGTGGGGATGAAGCAGGTTGTTAAAAAAAACACCATCCCGAACCGGAGCTGAGGGGTTAGGAAACAATGTCCCCTCCCCCCTCAGCCCCGATCCGGGGTGGTTGGCTTGAGAAGAAGGTCAGCATTCTACCCTGTGAAATTAGAGGCTGACCAGAGAAAGTTGTGGGAGAGGTTGTATGAAAAGCGACGAGGTAGGGGAGAAATCGGGCTATCTGAAGGAAGGAAGAGAGGCTAAGCTGGGGCCGGACGGAGTGCTGGATCCCGTCAGCACGGCGGCCAGGATGGCAAATCGCCGCGCCCCTTACGGGGAATGAATGTTTGAGAGAAATGGCTGACCGAGTAGCGCAAATATGCGATAATGTGTATGATAGGTGTGCATATGTGGGGTTTAAGAGCATGCATGCGTGTGGCCTTGTTCCTTAGGATGAATTCTGACTGGATAAGATGCTACAGTACATGGCACCCCATGACTATGAAGGACTAATTTGTGGTGAAAAAATGAGGGATGGCTTTGGACTTGATAGGACATAGAGATGTGGGAGGGGGTGGGTATTTTTTTCTGGCTTTGTTGAGTGCCAACGCAACTTTGTGGGCAAGCGGTGAATGATAAAGCCATAATCAGAGAAGTGACTAGCCCAAACTCACCCACTTTACTCTTCCTTCCTCTGAATATGGGTGATGTGGGTATGTGGTCCTGGTACATGCGGGTTACTGTACGCAGAGACGCGTACACGGTGTGCAGTTTTCTTTCCATCTGCTCTTTGCTCGCCTCCAAAGACGCCAGCTGGTGCTCAAGAGCTTCGACGTGCCCTTCCTCGCGGGATAACTTCACCTGGAGTAATCCGAACGGGGTCAATGGATAAATACAGGCAAGGATAAATTCCCCCTGTATAATTCGAGGAGGTTAGATCAGTGGATGATATGGGGCAGGGATAACTTCATTTAGTGTAATACAAGTGGGATAAATTGGTCAGTGGACGGAAAAATAGATAAGAGGCTTGTAAAAGAAAGTGGGAAAAATCGTAAATTTAGATGTTTATAAGGAATAAATCCCCCCACCCCCTTGTCTTAATCCAGTTTGAGACTGCAGGAGGCACTGAGTGAAGGAGGGCGTGATCCTCCACCAGATACTTGGTACAAAAAGGATAAAAGATACTTATGGTATGAAGGAGGGTGTGAATGATTGCTATGAGGTGGTGTGGGCATGTAAGAAGAATTGATAAACTTGTGAAAAAAATATGAGTGAGAGAAGGGTGAATGAGCTTTTGATGAAGTGGATGATATTGTGTATGGGGGTGTTTTGTGAGAGTGCGTTAGGGCTCTTCTGCTCAGGGGTGAAGCCTGACTGGACGAGATTATACAGAATATCAATATAAAGTGCCAAGCTGCGTGGACAAAATGATGGGGGCCTTGTTTAATACGACTTAAGGGGGTGGTGGGTTAGAGTGTGTAGTTTCAGTGGCGTTGTAGCGCGCAAATCTTTTTTTTTAGAGAAAGTGGTTTGTGTTGAAGAGGAAGAATTAGAAGTTTTGAGTGCCAAGGACAGCAGTGTATGACGTGAGGCATTGAGGTGAGATGGATGGACCTACTGAGATGGATGCTATGCTGTGTTGTATGTGGAATGATTTGTGGGTAATGGTGGTCGGGTTACAGAGAGGTGGGATTCCTTGGAGTATCTATGTATAAGCTGTTCCTGGAGTTTTGCGCATTTGTCTCGGAGAATGGTAAGGTTCCTCTCGCCTGCATGGGTGGGTTGAGTTATGCGCACGATGGAGAAAGTGTGTTGCGCAGAGGTCAAGAGAGTGGTATATGGGGCAAGACCATTGTTGTAGTGTAGTTAATTGAGTTGGTGAAGCTGCATCTGGTGGGGGGGTGGATTACCTTTGCTTTGTTTCTTCTGTAGTATGTCAAGGTGAGTGGAGTCGAAATTGGGTGGTCGTTCAATTTAGGTTTAGGTGACTGAGGGACGGATATCTTGATTGTGTGGATCATGAATTACTTGGATTGGCCCAGTTTTTTTTTAATGGCACGTTTTTGACCACCGATCTACACTGATTTAAGATGCCTTTAATTCGAAACACGGCGTATGGCAGCCACCGGGAAGTCGACCCGAATCATGGCTTCATCCAGCAACTAATCACATCCGAAGTGGCTTAACTTTGCATGCAGTTCGTGTTAGTGTTCGCAGTTTGTTCATTTTTGTAGTGGCTTTGATTTTTTTATGCACTTTAAGAAAATTAGTCCTGTAGCGATGGTGAGAGCGCGTACAGTAGGTGCATTGTGTAAGTAATGTGTTCGTGATACCTTGCGTGGGATATTACTTACGCTTGGGAGGAAGTTGCGAAGCCAATTTTTTTTTTGTAGCTGGAGTATGTAGGGTGTTTAGTACTTGGTTGAATATGTGAAGGTAGTGTTGAAGGTTTTGCTAATGTCTAGTGCTGCCATTACTGCCTTGTGTAGTGTTGAGTTCGTAGAAGTCATCTTGTATAGGCTGAGCAATGTTGATAAGTACATTGGACGGAATCTGTGTTGGGGAGAATCTAGTGGGTTGCATGGGTAGATTTTGTTTAGTACTAGACGTTCCATGATGTAAAATACGGAGATAGGGAGGTATGGTACGGGAGTAATGGCCGGTGGTTCGTTTGCTTGAAGATGGGTATTATGTGGGAAGATTTCCTAATGCTTTGAATAAAGATCCAGGAAGTGGATTGTGTGAGGGCGTTGCTAACTATTAGACCGAGGTATTTTAGGTGAATACTTGATATGTTGTTGGGACTGGGGGCTGGGGAAAACTTTGGGTGCCCTATAGCCTGGTATGACATTTATGTAGTGAATTGTAGGGCATGTCGGGGTGTATTGCAAGTGAGTGTATGTATAGGAGGTTAAATATGAGGAAGCTAAAATAAATAAACAATACTAAGAATGGAGACTATTTCTGTTGATTTCTTTTTTGGATAGAAAATGAAACCAAGCTGTAAGTATGAAAAGGAAAAATAAAATACAAAATGAAACATAACAAGGAATAAAAGTAGTAACAGGTGCTACGACCGAGAACACCCATCTAAACCAGTCCTTTTCGATGGCAAGTTATCGGACAGAGAAAAGGGCCCATTAAGAAAGGGTAGGATAATTAACCCTACTTTCAGACGCAAGGGTCACCTTGATTGAACTTACCTTAAGGTCACTTATTTGTTGGTTTGCGTTATTCCAATAATTCTCTAGGTTCTTTTTTTCATCGGCCAATTTCCGCTCGTTTGCCTTCGCCAATTGGAGGCTGAAAAGGCAAAATAAATGAGATCATAAATGAAAGAGAACCAGAGAATTTTTACCAAGATTTTGAAAATCAGTTTAGAAAAAAAAATCGGTGAAATAAGGGGAATTGAACATTTGTGGTAGATAGACTGTATACTCTACTTGACGTGTTAGAGACCATGAGGTCTCGTTACTCTCCTGCGTCAGGTTACATAACGGTAATTAAATATTGGAACTCGATTGTCTAGATTTTGCCATAGGCGACCTTCAAATAACCGCAAAATACCACAAAAAACGATATGTGTCGTATCTCATTTAAAAAGCTATTGACTAAAGTCCATAGTATAGATTTTTCTTCTTTTTTTCCATTACCACCAATGGTCTCTTTTCATTTGGGTCGGATTCTCCATCTGGATAATGAAATTTACATAAAAGATAATAATACCAATCACATACAAGTCTGAGAGCAAAGCGGAGGATGAGAGAGAGGAGAGAGTTTGCTCTTTTAAATGTCCTATCATAGCAGACTCCAGCCAGGGCCATAGCCCCCGAAACACCTAAATCTTGTCAATCTACAGCTTAGGAAAGTTCACAAACTTCTAATCATGATATAAATAAAATATCAACAAAAAAGTACAGAAATAAAAAGAAAATATCCACCCCCTAAATGAAAGTACCTCGAAAGATAGTATAAAGGTGTTGTGATTACCTTGGACATCTATTGATTGATCTATTCTGTCACTGAAACAGCAAATTCCAAATATGGCAATTATAGATCATCAATACAGCAAATTCCATATCTGGCCATTATGCATCAATAGTAGATTCTGAATTAGGCAATTATAGTATGGAACCGAAAACAGCATCATGCCCTCAAGGCCCCAGTGAAAAAAGGTAGTCTCAAAAACGATTAAAACTACCTGGACTGTATTCCTTTCAGACAGCCCCATTTACCCTTTTTTGAAACATTTTTTTTACAAGTCTCTTTTTACTATTTTCTTAGCCGGTGGTTAATTTGGTAGGCTAGTCGCCGACCAGATTCTATCCATCCACTCATCCATGGTAGTTGGGAGAAGGAAGGGTCAGATCAACCCACTCCATTTTGTAACAGGCCTTCATTTTTACCCCCACCCTTCTAGGTCCCCCTCATCTTTCTTTTCCGGTGTAGCGTGGGCTACCACGCTGGGGTTGGCATTTGTAGGGTTGTGTGCCTTCAAGGACCCGACGCCCACAATTTTTCCCCCGGGTCCCACTGCTCGATATGCTATCTAATGATGAGCGAATTTGGTTGAGGCATGTACCCAATCTTGGTTGATCCTTTGAGGCCTCCATTCTCAACTACTACTGTCAATTAATATTTTACAGAAGCAATCTTAAACAACGACGTGTTGATGAGAAAGCAATAAGTGTATAAATGCATCGTATTAAGTGAAAAGTGCGTGAAAGTAACAATTGATACCGCATTAGGGAAAATCGGCTCAAAATGAAACCCTAAAAAAGGAGAAAGAGGCCATAGGAACAAAGAAGTCATGATGTGTAGTACCAATTGACCTAAATTGTTTCTAGATAAGTGCTAAGTGTATGTAAGATAATTTATGTTGTTGGTGTTTTTTTGGGACTCAGTTTTCATAGATTATGAAATCTTGTTGTTGTTTGTTGCTTCTCTAGAGCAGATGGCATCTCTGCTCACTCCGAGATTAAGGGAGAAAGATTTCATCCTACAGCCTTTGCTGTAGGCCCCGACACCATTAGCGCAATTACGTGGGGTCGCGCCTTCTGTGAGAATGGGCTGAGGGATCGGATTAGAGTGGAGGGAGGATGTTGCATGCTGTGGAAATTTTATAACACCCCCCGCCCTCCTGTACTAGGGGTCGATGCAACAGTTCAGAAGTTCAAGTGCAACTTAACCTCACTTGGAATACATCCAAAATGGGGGTGTTCCCACTCTAGGGTTTCATCCAGGTAGGGGTGGTTATATCCACTTGGAAATCGACCTGATCCCTCTCCAACTCCTTTTCCTCTTCCCCTGGGTGAGTAGAGATCAAAAAGGCAGCCTCGCCTCCTCGGCCTTATCACTTTTACCCAACTGACGATGCAATAGTTACCTGGAGGTAAGTTCCTGTTCCTTCGCAGCGTGATGATCTTCCATCTCGGAAAGCCTTCGTTCTAAGAGAGCTAACTCCATCTTCAGGTTCTCTTTCTCACGTTCGTACTCCCCGTGCTGCAGTAATTGGAAAAAAAATAACTCTTTTAAACTCTCCCACACCTAAAAAAATGGAGACCCACCTCAGCATTCACTTCTTTTATATATCACTAGAGCAGCTAGATCATTAAACGGAATTCGCGTACCAAGATATTTTTGAGATAAGAATAGGAAATGAGGGAGATGGAGAGAATTAAATAAAAAACGAGACAAAAAACGAGTAAAAAAAAGGTTAATTATAAACCTCGAAGTATTAAAGTATGGAGTTTAACACCTTGCGAGAAAAATGAGTATTCACTTGCAATAATGGAACTTGCATGCAAAAGCTTCACCAAATGATAAGTAGCAAATTTAGTTGATAGCGAATGTATATCACCAACCTATGGATGCAGTTTGTGGGAGGGTTTTGACGGATGCGGATGACCTTTGATAGGCCCTTGTGGCTTTTGTCATCCATGAAATTGTTAGGTTATGTTATCGTATATATCAGGCAAACACCCTCATACAACACTATGCAAATATCAGCAACAGAACCAATGATCTCTGACACAAAACCTCAAACAAATAACAAACCTCAATTTCAACTGACTACGAAATGTGGAAACAATTCACCCCGCAAATGGTATCCTGGGCTATACAGCAGGCAAAATTCTTCCCAGCCTCTACTCCTGATAACATACCAAACATTTACCTAAAACATAATATCCATCCTCAAACCAAACTGCCACCCATCGCCCATTCTACACTCTCTTGAAAGTTATGGAACGTCTAGTAGTAAACAAAATAAACTCACATACCAGTAGATGCCTCCCAACAAGGATTAAAACCAGTACACCAGCAAACATTGTTTTTACCAAAATCACCCAACTAAGACAAGACGACTTCCCTCCCCTTACGTTCAGGACAGTAAGCGAAACAATCAACATAAGCAAAGACCTCGAAATGGCACCACCCAGACATCAACAAAATACTAAACACCATAATTTGACAGCACTATTTGAAAGGTGTCCCTGGAGATCAAGATATGCAGGAATGCCAGTCTTAACTGTCTGTTGTTTTATTACAAAAATAGATGGGGCTCTACCTTAACATGATTAATGAACAGATAATATGTAAATCACAACAATTATCACAATAGATTCAATAGATATTAGTTGATTCAGGAAAATATTAATAGGGGATTTTAATATTGCACTCTTCAAGATGATGGAAGTTTAAAAAACGCCTATCAAATAAGGGAAAGCTAAGGTCTTCAAGACATGCTGGGAGTGGGATGAGGGTATCTTAGCAGGAACATGATTCCATAGAAGCCTAAGAGGATAATCGGTAAGGGGGCAGAGCCAAAGTTCTCAGGGGGTAGGAGGGAGCTGGGGTATTTTAGGTCTTATATGTAAGAAGGAGCTTAAAGGTACTTCTGTATCGAATGGGGAGCCAGTGTAGATTACAAAGCAGGGGAGTTGTACGAGAAACGTCCTCGGCGGAGGACAACATGGGCGCTGCAACGTTTTGAGCAAGTTGGATAGGTGAAAAGTGGATCCCTGTGATCTAGTAAGAAGGGAGGTGCCGCAGTCAAGACAGGTGACGAAAGCGTGGGTGGCAATCTCAAAGTTGTTGTGGTCAAAGTGGGAACAGATGAGTGGAAATTACGGAGATCGTGGGGAGGATTTAAAATGTTAGCAGCGAGTTTTGAAGGATAACCATTAAAGGTGACGCTGACTTTTTACTGAAGCAGATAAACTGGAATGGAAGGAAACAAGGTTTTGCAGTGAGCCCCATCTCAGGAATTTTCAGCATATAGCCAGCCAGATTGCGGTGAAAGAATGATTGACAGAAATTTTCAACAATCGCTTAATCATTCGAGTGGACACCAGGACCATGGTATTTAACACCTTGCCATTTTTTTTTATCGTGGCGACATTTAAAATATAAGGTGTACTCCACCCCATCTGCAAATGCCTACCCAGCTGGAGAAAGAATAACTCATGAATGAAACTTGCTCAAGGAAAAGCCACAATCAAAACATGTGTGAGCAGTGAGATCTAAATTTCAATTGAGAAATTTAGGCCATGTGGAGGGAATTGGTCCTTAGGAATAAATATTGTTATTATAGGGAATGGAATTTCTTTATCACTGGATTCGAACAAATGTTGTATTGTTTAATTCAAAGATTATGACATTTAATTAATTAACGTGTCTCTCGTAACCGTAAGTTTAGTTACTTTAACTAACATCATTGGCCATTATTAAAGCAAACGATGAAAAGTACCAATAATAGAGGATATCGACAAACAAAATCACGTTTACGCAATAAAAAAAAGTTACGATTATCTTTCAATTATAGGCATTTAATGGTGGTTGGTTTGCCTTTTCCTGGGTCACTATATCATGAACACCAATTTTTTTAATTTAAAGAGACAATCTGGGGACTGCCAACTAAGGCAAAAGTTGCCGCAATTAGGGGGAAAAAAATAACAAAGAAAAAAGGCACAAAGGCTAGGCACAAACTAAAAACAAAAGCAACAAGGAAACACGCTCCGACGTCTGGGGGTAGGCCCGCCGTCCCCCCGCGCAGGAAGAGGCGACCTACAATAGTGTCAAATAAACGCCAGCCTCCTCCAAATCCTTTGGAGAATCTACCGCCTTTGAGTCACCCAGACTACCACTGGGTGTGAGCGTAGGAGCCGAAGCTAGCAGGTATAAGAACCCCGGAAGTGGCCTCACGACCAACTTCAGGGGTGTTACCACCTGTGAGTCTAACGACTCGGTGGAGGCGCGTTGCCGTTAGGGAAAGGGAAAGTGAGACCTGGTTATAGTCGGGGCTGGGTGTGAACCTTTTGTGCAGCTGGTTGTACCAGGGAAGCGCTCCGGGTGGGTTAAGCCCGCAGTATGGTTTCGAATGGTCGCGGAACGACCGTGCTTGTAGGTCTGGAGGGGCCAGAAACAGAGGGGGGGGAGGTAACAGTGGGAGTAAAAGGATAAAAGAGATCATAGGCTAAAAACAAAAAACAAAGCGAAAGGGTAACAAGGAAGTGCGCTCCAGCGTCGGGGGTAGGCCGCCTCCTCCCGGCGCAGGAGCATGCAACTCACAACAGACAGCGAAATGAAGTAGGGGAGTCCAGCCTCCTCAAAAAAGCGAATTGTCCGCAAGTTGGTGTGCACGAACCAGTCCCGAGTACAAGGGACAAGCGGCAGCGACCCCGTGCGCGGAGATCACACAGGCTGGGACATTTAACAAGAATGCGCCGAACAGTCTGGGGCACAACGCAGTCGTCGAGGTAAGGCGCCAGCGAGAGCTCCATCAAGTGGCGGTGCGTCCCGCGAGTGTGTCCAATTCGGAGACGACAGAAAGCAACCTGAAGAAGTCGCGGCATTCGGGGGTGGGTTCATGGGAATAGTCGCGGCGCAATGGCACGTAACTTTAAGTTCCCCTCGACCATCACCCATCTTCTTTGCCAGGCCGCACGGAAGGCAGACCGTATTACTGCAATGTAGTCAGTGCGAGGAAGAGCGAAACGCTGGTCTGATCGCCCCAGTCCTCGCGGACCCTTTGGCGCCCTCATTGCCCGTAATTCCTACATGTCCAGGAACCCAGCAGAAGATAATCTCGACATCTGCCAGGCTCGGCAAAATCGTGGGGTCACGAATATCGCGAACCAGAGGATGCGGATATTCTAATGCCATGAGAGCACTCAGGGCGGTTTGTGTCACTATGAATAACAATCCGGTCTCCGAACCGGGCACGTCGCGGTTATCTCCCGTACCGAGCAGTGCATTGACCCAGCGTGGCCGTGAAGACAAACGCAGCGCCTGGTAGAGCCCCGCTGACTTCAAGAAGAAGGGATATGGCATGGAAACTTCGAGCCATCATGCTACACTGGCACGGATCCAGCGTGACACGAGGTGTGCTCCAAAAAGGCGGAACGCAATACTCCTGGCGCTGTAGAGGCTTTGGGAGCAGAGGTGTGGCGACCAATAGGCAAAGGTGGTACCTTCTAGGGTGGTGTCCTGGGCAGACCCAGGGGCACCACCAGCCCGAGAGCTATATCTAGCTCTCGAAGGAGTTTCCTAGCCCTAAACACAAAGGGCATAGGGTATGATTCGTTTCTCTCGGCGGCATAGGCACCGTCGAGATCAGCAGCGGATACATTGAGAGATGTTAGCGACTGAGAGGGGCGCCGGGCTCGCGCGTACAGGCGAATGATACACTGTGCAAGGTGCAAACCGAGTGGCATCTCCCCAGTATCGACAGGAAGTCTCTCAATAGGAGAATACCGAAGGCAACGGTCATCAGGCGAAAGACGGTGTGGTGGATCGAGTCTAACTTCCGTAATACACGCTCGGCTGCGGATGCATAAATCTCGCATACGTAGTCGAGTTTCAAAAGAACAATGGATCGATGAAAAGTAAGGCAGTAGCCCTATCAGCACCCCAGGCGCTGAATGTCACGGAACGAAGTATATCCATGGCGCGGGTCCAAGAGACCCTAAGGCTGCGAATATGAAACTACCAGGTGAAGCGTCGGTCAAATACAAGACCAATCAAACGGTGCGAGTCCACCACTTCCAGACGACCCCAATTTAGAAAAAAGTCTGGGTCAGGGTCGAGCCGTGGATGGCGGCAGAAATGCACCACCTTAGTCTTCGCCAAGGAAAACCGAAGCCTGTGCCCTTCTGCATAACGAGAAAGGTTGTTCAATGCCTGTTGGAGTAGACGCTCAATAGTTGGCATCTGGACCCCGCGCCAAAAGAGATCGAAAGGTTGTACACGTAGAGAGTAGCGAGAACATCTTCTGGCAGCACCGAGGTGATGTCGTTGATGCTCAGGGATAAGAGTGTGACACTGATGACACTTCCCTCCGGGACACGCTCTTCCTGCTCTATTGGGCCGGAGAGGGCTCCCCTCACCCGTACGCGGAATCGACGATCTCGCCAAAATTCAGATATAAACATTGGGAGGCGTGCCCTCGCTCCTTCTTGTCGACTCTCGATGATACGTATCGCCTTGCAGTATCGTAGGCTATCTCCAAATCCATAAACACCGTGGCGTAGTGCTGTCTACGAAGGAAAGCCTCGCAGATGGCATTTTCCAGTCGGAGCAGAGCATCCGGCGTGAAGTGGAACTTGCGGAAGCAGCACCGTGTAGAAGACAGATGCCCTCCGCTGTCCAGAAAAAAAGATAATCTAACATTTACAAATTTCTGTATCAACTTGCACACGTAGGAGTTTAGAGAGATTGGGTAGAAACCGGCTGGGGTAGAGTGATCTCTTTCCGGCTTGCAAAAAGCGAGCACAGTAGCGATTCGACAGGAATCTGGGAGGATACCCTCTACCCAGATCCTGTTGAACAAATCTAACAGAAAGGCCATGTCTCGCTCACCCAGGTGTCGAAGCATGATGTGCGAGACATCGTCTGGACCAAGGGCTGTGTCCGCGCACGAAGCGAGAGTGGTAAGCAACTCACTCAGATTAAATTTGTTGTTGAAGAGTTCTCCTCCTGTGGAGCTAAAGTCCAGCCGGCGGCCTTCCGCGATATCATAACGCGCATTGAATGCTGGCAGAGCAGTATCCTGGCTAGAGAATGCGGAGAAAGCGGTCGCCAAGGATTCTGCCACGGACGCGGGGTCCGAGATTGCGGTCCCATCATCCTGGAGAATTGGAGTGGGGTCCTGCGAGAACTTGCCCCGAATCACTTTGACTCGCTTCCACACCTCTGCTAGAGAGGTCCTCCCGTTAAGTGAAGATAGGTATGCCCGCCAAGAACAGCGGATACCGAAACCTAGCCCTAGTTCGACGATATTCACCAACGGTGAAATCGTTCGGGTGGCGCTTATAGCGAATGTAGGCATAACGCTTCTGTTTGAAGGCAGTCTACCATTCGGCTAACCAACACGGCTAGACGTTCTAGGAATAGTAGTTAGGCTCACGGCGATGAGGTTGTCGGAGAAGAACTCAACGGCGTCACCTACCAACCTAAACTCGACTGAGACAGAGAAATCAGTCATTTTCTGAAATGTGGACCACAGCGCCCGCGCCAAGCACCATCGGGTTGGGCTCTCGGGCGGCAGCGGCCCAGAAAACGATATTTGAATGGGAAAGTGATCACTACCATGGATGTCATCAACCTCCCCACCCCCACACACCCAGGTTCTCAGGCTGTGCATCCCGAGAGCACAGAGATAGATCGAGGCGGGAAAATGAGGCAGTTCTCAGGCAGTGATGCGTACACTAATCCACATTTAGGACACCTATCTCCAGCTCGTCAAGGACTTGACCTCGGTGATTAATCGAGTCTCCTCAGAGGGGGTGTCTAACGTTCAGATCTCCGAGTAAGAGAAATGGCCACAGCAACCGTGCCACGACGCGGCGGAAGTCCCCCACGTCGATGTCAGCTGACGGTGGAATATACGCGGAAATAACAGTATACCTCCTATCCAAGTGTAGCTGCACATCTACTGCCTGAAAGGAGATATCTAAAGCGAAGAGAAGAACGGAGACATCAGGCCGGGTCTAAATCGCAAATCCTCATGCCCGGCCCCCATCCCGTGGTGGTGGGGTCGCACAACCCTTTTACCCAGGGAGGGTGGGCAGGGGGCACGCGCCCAGCATGATCTCCTGTAAAAAGATAGCTAACGGGGAACGGGAGGAGACGAGCCACCGCAGCTCCTCCCAGCTGGCCTCCGAGTCCGTGGCAATTCCATTGAAGGAATATGCCTGCCAGGCCTAGCTCGGAGATGCGGAAGCTGTATTCGATAAGTTGACCCTCACGGAAATGGCCATACGCTTCCAGGAGGTAGAACTCCGGGTGCTGTTCTGTTCTGTTGGCCAGATAATGTGCTAAAGGCCCTGTCGCCGTCGAGGACGTATCAGGGAAGGTTGGGTTCGACATGCGAGTTTTTTCCTCCCTCCGCCTCGAAACCTTAGGGGGAGGGGGTCTCTTTTTTGGAGGATCCTCCGTCTCCGAGCCATCCAGCATACTACTGGATGTGGGCGAAGGAGCCGAAGCTCCTTTAGTGCTGTCCTCATTTCGGGGTAGTTTTAGGAACCCCGGAAGACAAATAAAGATGCTTTTATCAATAGCGTGCTTGGTTTCCACCTTCATGTTGAAACTCCGACTTGGAAGAGGCTCAACAGTTTTTATATTTATATATATATATATATATATATATATATATATATATATATATATATATATATATGAATTAAATAAATAAAAATATTATGAGTTTTTTAATTTTTTTAGTGTATTTATGTATTTTCTTTCTCTTTAGTGGATTAAGGGGGGTGTTTGAACAAATAGTTAAAACTGTTATGGAAGGGGGTTGAAAGGACAAAGAGACCGGAGGCCAAGAGCCCGAAGGGCTGGTAGGGAGCATAGCGAAGCCATGGCTTGTATATATCATATACATATATAAAGGTCATCCAAGTCAAGAGAATTTGATTTTTTAAAAAGTCCTGTTCTAAAAATATAGTTAGGGATAAACCGCTCTTTAAATTTATAGGTGAAAAAGTGCTCTCTCCATGGACAAAATACTGGGTCGCTTTGTTTTTAATAGGGCATAGAGAGGAATGGGAAGGTAGTTTTATTGGAGTTGAAGCGTCTTTACCACTTTGTACGAAACTGGGAGAAATGTCTTATCTTATTCTGAATAAAAAAAATATCTCCAAAGAATTATAAATGCCTGAAAGGGATAAAAAAGATGCGCAAAACATATAAAGAGGAAATATACTAATTATATTATGCCTGTGGGGGACACCGTCCCCAGTTTCCTCAGAAAACTTGCACAGACTCAAACGGCCTTCCGTGCAACCAAGGAAACTTCTGGTTGAGCTTATGGCGACCGTTGGGTGAATGAGATTGAATAGCGAAATTCTCTGTACAGTTCGTTAGATAAGATTCTTTCTACCCAGTTTCTTTTTCCGCCGGAAGCAACTTGTCATGTAAACGCAATTCTTTTCCAAGCAGGGAAGACACCAAATTCCCCAATTTGGTGAGGAATTAAACCCGCTTTGTCGAGAGGCAGACAACTCAAGAGTTCATACCATCTTCAACACGCCGATTAGATTCGAAGTAACGTCTGCCATTTAAGAATTTTCCAACTCTCGCTGGTATCCATGGTATCAGTTTTCTGCTAAAAGCCCTCAATTCATATCCTCGCAGCATTCCATAGCAAAGTCGCTCGCTGCTAATTGTCACTCTTTACCGCATCGACGTAGAACTCCACATCGAAACCTACTTCTTCCATTGCTCTGCTCAGAAAGTTTTTCATTAGCGTTTCTAGTATAACTGTACAGAACTCGAATACCATTTAATTCACTTGCGTGTTCACCAAATTTAACATAGGGTAAAAAGCATAATTATCAATTCATATATAATTAATGTTTTCACAGTGCCTAAAGTGAAGAGAATAAATCGAGTGCAATTTTATTAATTTAATTATCAGTACCACATTTTTAATTAATAGCTTTCGGAGCTGAATCAACCAAAAGCTGAGAGGTACTACTTGCATTCCGCTTAGTTCCCATAATAACCGCAGCATAACCAATGAATGGGCATCTAACTGCCACCTATGACACTGTGAACCACAGGGCTCGATTACTCAAATTAGCACAGCCAATAAAGAACACAGTGGTCCTAATAATTCTTTGTAGAGATGGCTGGTACGCCGAGTGACTTGAAAGATCGGACTGGAGCCGTGTTATCTGCTGGCACCTATGTGCTTTAACATCTCCACTAACGACCAGCCAAAGTTCCGAAATACCAGGAGATTCATTTATGCAGACAAGATCTCTCTGCTTTGCCACGCAAGCCAAATCCTTCCTTACCATTGAAAGCATACTAAAAACTGTTCTACAATCGCTCTTCACATCAACAAAATGGCCTCACAATGCTAATCATAGAAAGACTCGGGTATGTGCTTTCCATTTGAACAACCATCAAGTAAGAACACTAAACATCAAATGGTATCATAAGACACTGGCAAACAACGAGCATTAAGTGTACCTAGGCGTAACTCTTGACAGAACACTATTTTATAACACATACAACCGAACTGAAAGGAAAGATATCAACCAGAAACAACTTACTTGGCAAGTTCGACCATTCCACCTGGGGAGCTACTAGACCTCAGAATACTGTGCAGCTGAATGGGCTAGATCGTGTCATGCATCCAAGGTCGACTCAGAACTAAACCACTCTTGTCGCACCATCAATGCTACACTAAAATCAACACCACTGCCAGTTTTCTACCACCGACTTGTGAACATATCACCTCCCACTTAGGCGAGACTCGCACAAAATGCGAGAACAAACAGATGAACGACAATAGGCATCCACTTTATGGTTACCCTGGAACAGGGCGAAGACTAAGATCACGTAGGAGCTTCATGACAGTTTATTGATTTGAACACCATAAACTATCTGAATAGAGGCTTGACCAATGGACAGATAATGACTGGCTTCAATCCAATGAGTCACTTCCAGAAGGAACATCCTCCAGTACGAATGGGTGGGTAAACTTAAATCGAGCAAGAACCTAAGTGGGTAAAACAGGGTATCCCCTGTTTTACCCACTGTGGCTACAAGTGCTGCAATGCCCTTGTGGTCAACCCATCCAAACTATGCAACACATTTTCCGAGGATGCTCCTTGGGACCAAGTTGCTCCGGCCAAGACTTAATGAAAGCAAAACCCTTAACCATTCGGTGTAGCCAGTAGAGGCGTGACAAGACATAATGAATGGGCTTTGGCATAAAGTTTAAATGATGAGACGTATCAAAAGTAGCTATATATAATTCAAAAGAGCGAATTTAGAGTACAATCAGACCAAAGTTGAAAACAAGGATTCATCTTTAAACTACTAATTTAAAACAGTCAAAGAGAGAACAACAACAATATAAATGACAAGAGTATCGATAGGAGAAATAACTATACGAGAAATGGTCTTGAATGGTGGTCCCATCTCAAACGCACGGAAATAGGTTGGTGAAAAATATGAGCAAAATCGAAACGATGAACTGAAGCACTTTGTAGCCTCCACAACTAGAATGGAGACGTTCCCCACCTATTTGGAACCTCCAGAAAAAAATTACTACATCGAATTCACGCAATGAATCGAGTGCAAACATATACAGTTTAGGTAAATATTTCTTTAGCAACGTTTAAAAATAAAAGGTTTTAATCACTAATTGGTCTAGCTCGCAAATGATATATAATTTAAACTTAAAATATTTACAAGGGATTTAGTGGAAGTGTTAAGGCATCGGCAAACAAACAAGAGCACATAAATACTTGATCATGCGAACCACAATACTACATAATAAACTCACTACGAAAAGAAGCCCAGAACCCACCTCTCGACCGGTGGCACTAAACAGGATTAAGAACCATTGAAGATCGAGGACCAGAAGATAAGGATGGTATGGATCTCCTGAACTGGATAATAAGCAGTTGGTGAAAAGAGTTTGATTTATAGGAAATTAGCATGAAAAAATGGGCTCGAAGCATAAATAGGTAAAGCGTCAGAAGAGAAATCGAGTGTATTCTTTTTGAAATTAAGGAAAACCAGTTTAATCTTAGGGAGGGATAATCACTCAGTAGCGAAGGAGTAGGAAAAATTAACATAAATGACAATAAAAAATTAAGAAGAATTGGAAGTAATACTCCAGAAAAAAATATTTGTATGTTCCAATAAGGGTAAGTTGACTACCTAGGTAAAGAAGGGTAGGAAAGACAGGATAGGAATGCTATAAATGGCAAAAATAGTTGAAATTGAGGAGGATTGCGCAGTAAAACCTAGACTTTCCTAAATGCTGTGAAAGGGAAGACGTTTTATAAACCTGGAGGAGCAAGTTCGTATACACGAGCAGAGAATTCGAGAAGTGGGAGCTTTCGAGGTGAGGGTCGAGGGATTGAGAGGGCCTATTTTAAATCTACTGAACTCCCTCGAGCGAATGGCCGTGAATCGAAAGATGACAAGGAGCAGCAGGACCAAAGGAACAACTCACGACACTCATGGAGCAGCAGGAACAGAGGAAAAAGTCCTGGGTACTCGCGGGGTAGATAAACGCGACAACTCTCAGGCGCATGAAGTACCCACGCTCTTAGTACGAACCCTCTACCGACAGGGAGATTTAATGATCAACGTGAGTACTCATGCCCACAAAAGAGCACTGTACACGAATCAACCGCCGAGATTTCAAGTCTCCTGTCTAACTGTAAGCGAAGGGAAAGAGGAAGGAATAGCAGTAGAGTGGGCAGAGGGAAAGACTGTGGGCGGAGCTGGCCTCACCTCATCCTGCACGAGATAAATCTCGTTTAGCCACACCGGTCGAGAAGAGGACGGATGCTAACCTTAGTTTTAAGTTTACTGGCCTCCTTTCGACTTTCATTGTAGCGATCTTCCTCGGTGCACAGACGATGCCGTAAATTCTCGATATCCTGCGACTTTGCCATACTCTCCGTCTCCAACACCTGCACAAAATGGTAAAGTATCAATACAACGAAATGCCAAAAACCTGTTCTCCTCAATTCTTTAGTGCAATAGCAACGAGGTCGTATCATGGAGAAAGTTTGTAAGGAGATATCTGTAAAGAGGGTGGTAAAGATGGAGGAAGTGATAATGAGGAGGCGTCTAGTAGGAGGAGAGTGCCGGTACTCCAAGATTAGTAAAAGACTACAGGGGGCAATGGGGCCATGTGAGCGTGCCGCCACTCCAGGTTTCAATTGCAGCAGTGGCTTTGCGTCTGCTACAACATCGACCCTTTGGCGTAAAAAGAAATGGCTAGTAGAGAGAGTGGGGAAAAAGGGAAGGTAAAGTGAAAATATCTAGAAGATATAAAACCTAGGTTGTCCCAACTTAGCTCAGGACAACCTGGGCAGGGAAGACGTGCAATTTCTCCAGGTACCATGTACGAAAGCTTAGATAGAGTACCCTCCTACAGGATGCTAACAGCAGGAGGGTGGTGAAGAATCCCGCCCAAGCGCATGCATGGGATTAGTATACAAAGGTCACCAACTCACTTTATTTTACGTATCGGTAGAATCATATTTAGTCGAGCCCAACGACGCGCAGCTGGCACTAGTAGGGGTGTTCTTACGTCCAGACATAAGAGGCTGGATAGAAAAACGCTCACCGAATTCAGTCTTGACCAGACCAATTTACGTACTATTGAACACTGCCCATATGGAAGTAGGTTAGGAAGAATACCCATACTGTCCTACGCGGTGGGTCATAAAAGTCGACTACACCCGGATAGCGCTCCGCTGGCTCGGAAGCCGCGAACCTGATTCTCGTTCCAAAAAGGGCACGACCCAGTGACACTGATGGGTGGGACTATTGTGAACCACGCCTTTTCATCCCCGTTAATTGGCGTTAAAGAGTGGGTATGCGGAATATGTGATGACCTTCCTCCCCCGAATTTAAGCGCAATAGAAAAGAGGCCGTATCCCGGGAGGGCTCACAACTTATAGAGGTCCAGCGCAACACGTTTGACCCTGCTACACCTGACATCCCATTGTTGGTATGGGATGTGGGAAATATAGTATATGATAGGTATGCATGGAGGGGCCTTCTGCCAAAGGATAAACTCTGCCTGGACGAGAGGCCCCAGCCCCTATCACCCCATCGCTCTGAAGGGCCAATTCGGCGTGGGAAGAATGATGGGTGGCTTTGGTCTTCATAGGGCAGAGAGTGTTAGTTTATTAGTGGCGTTGATACGTGGCGATCACACTTTATGAAAAGGTGTTTTATGACAAAGGAAGGATTTAAAACCCTCAGAAGACGTCATCCAGAAGATTCTTGAACCTTTTTTTTTATAGTTTGTACTATGCGGTTTTATTGTAATGATTAGCTACCATCATATTGCATGGGGCATACGGGCATAGCGGGGGAACGCTCACTATTCATGCCAAGCAAGTGTAGAACAGTTTAACAGCCCTAAAATGAAGATTCAAATGGCTATTTTAACCTTCACTTTTACCGTCAGTTTAACTCTCGAGAGTTGGTAATAACAAAATGTTTCGAGACACAGACGGGTTGAATCAGAATGAGCTTCAGTTTTACTTCCCTCATAACACTCCTTAAGGGCAGATAGACAGACAATCCCCAATACAAGACCTAAATTTTGCTGCTCAGAGCCAGGGAAGAATTAGCGTCCCGCTAAAAACACGAGTTGGAGGGAGTCTTCAGACTAAAGTTCTGGTTTCCGTAGACTTTAAGCAACTCCATTTCGGCCAAGTTTAGCGAACAGATGGAGGGAGTTAGACCACCATCCAGTTAGGCTGCGATTCGCATCAAAGCTGTACTCACTTCAAGCTTCCTTCGTAGGTCGCCAATTTCACGCTGGGTGTCCTGCTTCAAGGTGTTGAGCTCCCTGAGCTGAGACGTCATCCTGGCAATGAGATCCGCGTGTTTCGTCTCGGTGGCCTCCAGACCTGAACGCGAGAGAGGTGTCACAAAATAGCGTGAAAAGACAGGACAAAATTTAAAACTAACGAAAGCATCTAGACGTAAATGACTTGGAATAGTTTGCGCAGAAAGTGTCCAGGTTGGGGGAACTGAAAATGTGTGAGATATAGATAGCCGAGTACACAAGAGGAAATTACTTGAGGCGCTCGGGACCAAGAGGGCTCGAAACTCTAGACCAGTGGTCGGGGAACAGGGGTAAATTACTCCAAATGGGGTAATTTAGAAAAATTGGTGTGGTAATGGATGTGCTAAGTGAGGGAAACGAATATGAAAGTTGGAGAAAAAGAATGCATCGAGGAGCCTTTCTTCTATTTTCGGTAAAATCTGGCAACATTTCTCCTAATTAAGTGGCATTTTGCCATGTTTTGAACATGCCATATTCAGAGTAGTTGATGAATTAGTAGAGCTGATCAAGTGATATAATAATTATTTACATAAGGTGAGTTATGATATAATCTATAATAATTACGTTTCTGTATAGACTTTTGTGATTAAAATTCAACAAAAGTTAAATATATAAATATAAGATTAGTTTAGACTTTAGGATATTTTAGTTTATTTGTAAGGGGACTAATTGTCTCATCAACTGTTTAGTTAATAATTTCTCACTTTTTTTAGGGGTAACTATTATATTTTTCATTTATTTATTTTTATTTTAATGAATTATTTTATATTAAAAGTAAGTTTTTTAACGAGTTTAACTCTACTTAAGAAGATTTCATGTAGTTTGATTTTATGTTATGTTATTTTAAAGTTTTAATTTAAACTCTTAAATTCGTCACTAAATATTTTTTTATTTTTCAAAAATAGAAGTCAAAAGACCTTAAAAAAGTGATAGATTTGCCTTTCATTTTCAGATGGCATTAGCAAGGAAAAGGACATATCAGGCAGAGTTCCTTAATTATGACTTCACAGAAATAGATTACAAAGGACAAATGAAACCTCAATGTGTCGTCTGTATGAAAGTACTGAGTGCCGAGTCTTTCAAACAGAATCAACTGAAAAAAACACTTGGACAAGGTTCATTCACATCTGTCTTGCAAACCACGGGAATACTTTGAGAATCTGGAAAAAAGTCAAAAGACAGAGATTGGAAAATAACAAGAGTGCAACGTTTGACCAACGTTCAGCAGTAATAGCTAGTTTTGAAGTGGCATGGTTGGTTGCTCGAAACAACGAACTATATACTATTGGTGAAGACTTAATCAAACCAGAAGCTGTGAAAATGGCAGAAATAATGTGTGGGCAGAAAGTAGCTAAACAACTGAATACAGTGCCTTTGTCTGCAAGAGTTATTAAAGAAAGAATTTCCGTCTTAGCATAAAATGTGAGAGAACAAGTGATTTCTTCAGTCAAAAAGAGTAAAGCGTTTGTCATTCAACTTGATAAGACTAGAGATGTCAGTAGCAATTCGCAGCTGATGGTATACGTTCGATACAGGGGTTATGATGAAAATGAAGAAGAAATGTTGCTATGTTCTCTTCTTGAGTTGAGAACTCGTGGTATTGAAGTGTTCAATAAGGTTGATGCATACTTCAAAAAACAAAGTGTTGATTTAAAGTGGGAAGATTTTATTGCAGTATCAGTTGATTGAGCTCCTGCCATGCTTGGTCACGTCACTGGTTTTATGGCTTTGGTCAAACAACATAATGATGTAATTAAGATTGTCAATGTTGTAAAAGAGCATGCACTAAACACGAGTATGTTTCGTGATTTATGTAAGGATGGAGAGGCTAAATATTCAACCCTTCTTTTCCATACGGAAGTGAGGTGGCTTTCACGTGGAAATGTCTTGAATAGAGTGTGCGCTCTTAAAACCGAATTTGAAATATTTCTAACCGATCAAAAACACATTAGTTCAGAAAATCAACCTGGCTAGCTCTTCTTGCATACTTAGCTGGCATTTTTGGGCATGTAAATGCGCTGAAGAAGAAATTGCAAGGAAAGAAAATCAATCTCATCTTAGCAAGGGAAAAAATTTCAGCATTTGTATTAAAGCTTCAGTATTGTAACCAAAAAGTAAATGTCAATAAGATTGCTGTCTTTCCAAATCTAGCAGAGTTTTTGGAAGAATGTGAAGACTGCAGTCTTAGTGACATGAAGGAATCAGTCACAAGGCACCTGACCTACCTTCGGAATAGGTTCTGTGACTACTTTCCAGAGCTTGATTCACATACTGTCAGCTGGGTTGTAAATCCCTTCAACTGTGAACTGGCTGATTTGCCTGAAGAGCCTAAAGGATTGGCAGAAGAGCTTATTGAACTGCGTTCCAACAGTGAAACAAGCATGGAATTTGAGACCAAGGATGACTTCTTAAGTTTTTGGATGTCAAAAGCTGCAAAGGCTTATAAAACTGCACATTTGGAAGCAACTAAAATGCTGCTACCTTTTGCAACAACCTACCTTTGCGAACAAGGTTTTTCTACCCATGTAAAGCTAAAAACAAAATATAGAAACCGGTTGGATCCTGAAGACAGTATCAAAGTAGCAGTGACATCAAAAATCCCTGATATTAAAATTGTTTTATCAAAGATGAAACAGTATCATTTTTCCAAAGCCTGAGGGAGCTAATATATTTAAGTTTTCAATAATTTTTTCACTAGTTTTATTTGTGTACCATTCTCATGCCAGAAAGGGTAAACAATTTTTTCCCCATAATAGTGGATTCAATAACATTTTCCTATTTTGTTTTTGTACGAATTTTAAATACACGATAGTGACATAGTCAATAATTTTGCTTGTGTGTCATGTAATGCTAAAAAGTGACCGTTTTATTTCTGTTTATAAATATATAATTTCCTACAATTTTCTCTTGTGTGTTATTTCCATGCCAAAAAGACGGACTTTTATTTCCTAATGATAGATGAAATAAAAAATTAAACATTATCCCAATATAAGTTTTTTGTGTCTTTATTATCCATGATTTTTATAAGTAAATTGGTTTGTCCTCCAGAGTACTTCAAAGTCAGGGGTAAATTCATTTTACTACAAATTTTTGGGGGGTAACACCCAAAAAAGTTACCCGACCCCTGCTCTAGACGAAGACCCGCCTCGGCCAAAAATTTCATCACCCCAGCCCGGCGTACAGAAGAAAACCCCCACCGCAAGAGGCAGCGATCCCGCAGGTCACGATACCGCGTACGCAGCTTCCCCGCAGATTAGCACATTCAACCAAAAGGTGGATCAAGCAATCTTGGCAGAAAGGTTCAGGAGAGCGTTCCATCAGCGTGTCCGATTAGGAGATGACTGAAAATTAGACCGTCGAGTGATTGAGGGATATGTCCACAGGAAGCGTCAGGGAAATGGTACGCAACTTTAAATACCCGCGTGCCTTCTCCCATGCAGCTCTAAGGGCTGAGCTGATCCGGTTGCTCAGACTTTGCAAACAGCTTGACTCCAGCAATCCCTATATGTCTAAGTAGAAGATAAACTCGACGTCCTCCCGACTCCCAGTAACGATGGAGTTATGGATCCTACGAACCAGGAGAAGTGGAGATCCAATGACTCAAGGGCACTTAGCGCGCTCTGTCAGTCACTATGGATTACAAAACAGGGTCAGAATCGGACACGACGTGTAATTTCCAGCAGCGAGCGGCGTAAAGAGGCGCAGCACCCGGAAAAATCTCCACCGGCTTCATCCCTTGTCTCGAATTTAAGGCGAAACACCAACGAAGCGTTTTCCACAGAAAGTTGGTAAGGAGAAATCTATAAAGAAAGTGGTGAAGGTGGAGAAAGGAAAAATATATGTCCGAGGACCCTTCTGCAGGCATTATTTGGGCTGGGAGGACAAGCCGCAGGCGCTGGAGACCGAAGGGCACATAATTATTCACAGCATTCTTTCCCATACACCTAACACCCTGTTCTTTGTCGGTACTTAAAATGATAGATAAGGAAAAGAAAGTGGGAGAGTAATAGAAAAATGTGAAAATAATGCATGTTAAAATGACCACCTTAACCATAGCAACTAGGGAGGGGTGAACCAGCCATCCCCCACCTGGGATGAATGGACGAAATATGGTCAACGACTATCCTGAGAAATTAACCACGGTCCAGTGTTGGTAAAAAGGTAAAATGGAAATGTGTAGAAGAAACAGAGCATATGTAGTCTTAATTTAGTTGAAATTGGCCGGGTCACTGGGGCTTGGAGGGCATCCGGCTCCTTCAGGTATCAGGCATAACAGCTGACACAGGGTACCGCTTTGCTGCGCCTCCAGTTTAAAATTATGGGGAGGTATCATGGCTTCCAACTCTCCCTTCGGACTTGAAACCATGAGCACGGCTCCTCTGTGGCAAGATGCATATGCTTACAAGAAAGAGAAACGCAATACTCCCTGTGTTGCGGAAGCTTTGGGAGCAGAGGCGTGGCGACAAATGTTCAAAGGTGGTATTCTCCAGGATGGCGTTTTGGGCAAAATAATCGGCATAACCGGTCCAAAAAGCACGAGACGCCAAACAAAGACGGGCGCGGTCGATCGAATCCACTTTCCGCAAATGATGCTCGGATGCACAGTGACTTTAAGCGATAAACACGGGGGTAGCACTATCAACACCGCAGAGCGTATAATGTGCATGGTGCGTGTACAAGCAAGACACCCTGTTTGCAAATATGTGCCTATCAGGTGAAGAGTCGGTCAATACAAGACCAAAGAATCTAAGCGATTCCACCACGTCCAAGCGAGTCAAATACAAGAACAAGACTAGTTAGGGGTGATGTCCGTGAAGGCTGAAAGAGTGGACCAGCAGTCTCGGCCAAAGAAAAGGGAAACCTGTACGTTTCGGCATAGCGAAAGATGCGGTTCTGAGCCTGTTGGAGCAGACATTTCAGGGTAGGCATCTAAGAGATACAAAAAAAGATCGAAAAGTAGTCTACATAGAGCGTGTCGAGAGCAACCATCGGCACTACAGAGGTGATATCGTTGATTTTTACGGCAAAGAGAGGAAGGATTAAGAAACTTCCCAGCGGGAGATCCCCCACTTGCCTTACGGGGTCGGTCCCCAAACGGAGTCGACTATCTTCTACAAACTCAGACAGAAAAATGGAGGGGCTCCATGCAACCCTATCGTCACGCGGTATCATATAACTTCTTCAAATTGACAAATACCAAGGCAAAATGCCCCCTGCGATTGAAAGCTTTGCATACCACCCTCCAATTGGAGCAAAGCATCTTATGTGTTGTTGTTCTCCCTGAATTTAAGGCGCACACCAACGAGGGCGTATGACGCACGTTTGTAAGGAGAGATGCATAGAGAAAGAGAAAATGTGTGCAAGATATATAGCGGCAGATCCTCTTGTAGGTATTGGAGCCGGCATGGCAAACGGCAAGGGTTGGGGCCGGAAGGGCACACAATTCTTCAAATGCTTGCGAGGGCCCATGATATAAACTTGCGGTTGCATAAAAAAGAGGCATAAGGAAAAGGAAGAGAAAAGGGCGGGGATGAATGCAGGATGGGGGGGACTGATTAGGGTCATATCTATGACTGCTGCCACATGCTGGAGCCACTCGTGGCTAGGATCCCCCGCATAGCTCTAGGCCTCCCTTCCCCAGAAATAAAGGCTTAATGAAAAGAAGAGTGCAAATTGGTGATAAAAATCAGGACGACAAAGAGACAACGCAGTGCGTTGACCGTAAGTGCGGCTTTCAGCTATGAAACGACGAAGGGGCGGGGGGGGGGGGGGCTCTCGCTGGTTTAGTGAATGAGGCGTTGGATTACAATCCTTTGGCACCAGGTTCGATTCCAGGCGACAGCGGTCGCAACAAATTTCGATAATCGTCGGAAGCGGCCTGTCAATTGACGGTGCCTGCAGGCAGCTCCATCTACATACGCAGTTGCACACAGAGTCAATCACAACACATGTTTTATTCCAATCATATTTGCTTCACAAACACAACGCATCACTCTTCCGATGTACAACGGGTAACTTCCCCCTTGCGCCACGACGGATTCCAACTATCGATGCTATGGGGCAAAACACAGTACTGCTCTGCTTGTCCCTCCCCACCCCCCTCGCAACGAGGACCAGCCCTTGGTGCCCACGGGCTTGCCGGCGAATATCATTTTGATCTTTATGTGAATTTCATTGCGCAATCCGAGGACCTAGTCCACGATTGAAGCAAGGGGGTGGCACAATCACCTAAATAACAATGGCAAGGTAATGAGACACGTGTCGTGAGCGACTATGGCAATCGACCCTAGTTCGCTCACTCTCTCTCTCTCTCTCTCTTCCGATTTCCTTTGCACTCAAAACCAAATGAACTCCTGCGCCTCAACCATCCGTCCTACACAAGGGCGATTCTACCTCTGACTTTAGTTTCCTTCTCGTCCAGCCTCTTTTGCAGGTCCTTCTTCTCCATGTCAATCCTCCGTATGGTCGCCTGCCATTCTGACGAGCGACGTTCTTCGGCGGCGCGAAGGTCATCTGCCATCCGATCCATCTCCTTCTTTAGGCACATTCGCGTGTCTTGCGCTGCTCGAGAGAAACTTTGATTAAGAACCTTGATGGAAACTCATCAAAATGTTTTAGTTGTATGGTAGATAGCTACAAGTGAGATGCGATTTCTTCTTCATATTGTTAGTTCTTAAAGACTGGGAAAGGGGGGTAAGGGTCGATAGCAGAGGATGAGAGAAATGGGGCTGACCTATTAAAAGTAGGAGCCCGCAGACTATTTGAGCTGTTACCTCGTCCCCATTATTTAAAGTGGGAACCAACGGGGACAATAACACAATTATGGTTTATAAAACAAGGCTCGTAAAGAAATCGGAAATGGGTTTTTTTAATAGCACCAATCTGGCGATTACCAGCAGGGGCAAAAGTCGCCATAAATCATGACAGCCTAAAAAGTTAGGCTATGTTAAAAAACAAAATGAGAATAGAATAAAAAAATGAATAAATAGGAGAAAAAACAAAAACAAATCAGGCAAAATCAAAAAGGATTACTCCGACCTCGGAGGGAAGGTGAAAATAGGTGATAGGAACACAGGGACGCGACTCGACAAGGAAGGCAGGTCCCTTCGCGGGGGCAAAGTGCAGGAATTAGAATAAAATCCGGGTAAGTAAATGACAAATCAGGGACATTGTATGGAGGGCAGAAAGATAGCCGGAGAAGCCTCACCGTCCTTCAGTTTTGCCTCCGCATCTTCCAGATCTTGATGGAATCGCATCGTGTCCTCCTTGGAGAGGCGAAGGTCGGTTTTGAGTGAGTTCATCTCGTTGTCATATTGACGCTTCATCTCGTCCAAGCGAGTCTGGAGCTCACGCTGCTTCTTCTCGCAACTGTCCTTCTCCGTCCTCAGCTGCTTCTCGAAGTTCTGACTGAAAAGGATTTGGGAGGGATGACAAGATGCCGGGATGGGGCATTCAAGCCAAACTTTTTCTTTATTATACTCACCTACATACTTTATCTTAGGATCGATTATGACGTTAATGCGCAATAACTGCCGCGGACCCCATCATGTCAGGCCGGTTATTCCGTGTCAATGTGTGAATCGAGTGTATATGTGTGGAATTTGTGGGAAAGAGGAAAGTGTCAGCCAGTCTTTAAAACAGGGATAATTCAGATGCATTCTGTATGAGACAAACATGAAAAGGAATGAAGAGTCTGGGTGGGGTGAAGTATGAGAAGGTGTAGTAGATCAGGGTGCTAGGAGTAAAGACGGTGCGTCAGTGCTTCTCAGGGATGAGTGGCATGATGGAATGGTTGTGTGTAAATGTGTGAGCTCGAGAATTATGCGGGTGAAGTTGAGATTTGCAAGGGGCAAATTGTGTTTGGTTGTAGTGATAAAAATGAAACTGAGAAAGAGGGGTTCTGGAATGAGTTAGGACGAGTGGTGGATGAAAATGGGAATGTTTATCATTTGATAGTTGTAGGAGATAAGAATGGAGGAATAGTGGATCGAATGATAGAGAGGAAGGGAGGACTGGAGCTTTTGGTAAACCAGGAGAGAATTAAAATGGAGACATGGTGGTAGGGTTGTGTCGAAAGAAACAGAGTAGCATCCCTTTCAGCAAATGGGAGGGCATAAATCCATATGGGTTGGGCAAATGTGAGGGAGAGACGTTTAGAGCATGATTGATCTGTGCCCAGTAAGAAATAATATACTGCGGGAGAAATATTTGATGTGAAAGTTGCAAAAGGTATGGGACTATCTGAAAAAGTGATTGTGCTGTGTAAAATTAAATGGTTGGTGCATCTATGAGACGACGTGAGGAAGGTGGAAAGGAAGGGAAAGCCAGAAGTGAAAGGTAATTGAATCAGAAAAAAGGGGGAGTATGTTTGAATGCTTGAAAGTAGAAGAGAGGAAATAAGTACAAGCATGGAGAGCAAATGTGGAATAACTTTTTAAAAGTGTCAGTATATAGCGCAAAGGATGTGTGGGTGTAACAGAACTGTAAAGAGGAAGCAAAATGCTGAAATGAGGATGTGAAGCGTGAGGTAGAAAGCAAAAAGGAAGTGTACTTTAGGAAGCCAAACTAGCGACTGCCAACTAGGGTAAAAGTCACCGTAATCACCTCAATGCCTAATGCTAGGCTAGATACAAAAATATATGGAAAACCAAATAGCAAGAATATAAAAACAAAGGCAAAACAAACAAGCAAACAAAACAACAGGCAAAAAAAGCACGATTCGGAGTCGGGGGTCCATCCCCCAGCACAGGAGCATGCGACCTACAACAAAGAGAAAAATAAAAGAGGAGGCCAGCTTCATCCAAAAAGTTACAGAGTCCACAAGTCTGTGTACACGAACCCGTCCCGAGTACAAGGGACAAGCGGTAGAGACTCCGCTCGCCCCGACATTCAACAAAAATGAGCCGAACAGTTGGGGAACAAGGCAGTCGTCGCAGGCGAGCGCTCTATCAAATGGTGGTGCGTCCTGCGAGTGTGTCCAATTCGGAGACGACAAAAAGCAATTTGGAGCCGTCGCGGCATTGCGGGGTGGGGCAATGTAAACAGTCGGGGTGCAATGGCACGCAACTTTAAATTCGGCGGTCTCTTATCTTCTTTGCCAAGCAGCTTAGAGGGCAGCCATGATTCCTGCCATGCAATCGCGGTGAGGAAAAGCGAAACGATGGTCTGGTCGCCCAGTCCTCGCTGACTCTTAGGCGCCCTCATTCCCCGCATGTCCAGGAACCCAGCAGAAAATAATCTCGACATCCACCCGGCTCGTGACAACCGTGGAGTCACGGATACGACGAAGAAGGAGGTGTAGGAATTGCCATGCCCCGAGAGCGCTCATGGTGATTTGTGAGTCGCTATAAATCACAATCCAGTCTCCGAATCGTTCACGACGAGTTATCTCCCATCCCGAGCGGTGTATTGCAACCAGTTCAGCAGTGAATACAGATGTAGCGGCTGGTAAAGCCACGCTGACTTCAAACAGAGAGGATACAGCGTGGAAACCGACCACCCTCCTGGGACTGTGAGCCATCCGTACACACTGGCACGGATTACAAAAAGGCCAAACGCAATACTCTCGGCGCTGTGGAAGCTTTGGGAGCAAAGGCGTGGCGACAAATAGTCAAAGTTGGCATTCTCCAGGGTGGCGTCCTGGGCATTTTTTTAAAATTTTATAGAGCCCATCTGGCAACTACCCACTTGGGCATAAGTCGCCGAAAAACACGACAGCCTAGAATCAGGATACTTTAAAAAAAATATATGAAAACATAACGATATAAATTGGAAAACTTAACAATCAGGAAGCAATCTCCGGCAGCGGGGGGAGGTCCCCCTCACCCGGTGCAGGAGAGTGCAACCTACAAAACAACAATATCAAACTAAAAAAAAAAAACCTTAAGCAAAGGGGAGAAGCCCGGCCTCCCCCCAAAAGTCAACAAGTCCACAAGTCAATGTGCACGAACTCGTCCCGAGCACAAGGGACAGGCGGTAGCAACCCCGCCCATCCCGGTACCGCGACAAGTATCGTGCGCGAAGATCACCCAGACTGGGACATTCGACAAGAATGTGCCGAACAGTCTGGGGGACGACGCAGTCGTTGCAATAGGGCGCAGGCAAGCGCTCCATCAAATAGCCATGCATCACACGAGTGTGCCCGATTCGGAGACGACAGAAAGCAACCTGAAGCCGCCGCGGCATTGGGGGATAGGTCCATGGGAACAGTCGCGGCGCAATGGCACGCAACTTTAAGTTCCCTTCGACCGTCTCCCATCTTCTTTGCCAAGCAGTCCGAAGAGCTGCCCGTATTCCTGCCATGTAGTCGGTGTGAGGAAGAGCGAAACGCTGGTCCGGTCGCAGAGTCCTCGCGGACTCTTTGGCGCCCTCATTCCTACATGTCCAGGAAACCAGCAGAAGATAATCTCGACATCTGCCCGGCTCGCCAAAACCGTGGCGTCACGGATATCGCGAACCAGGGGATGCGGAGATTCCAATGCCAGGAGAGCACTCAGGGCGCTTTGTGAGTCGCTATAGATCACAATCTGGTCTCCGAACCGGGCACGTCGCGTAATCTCCCGTACCGAGTGGTGTATTGCCACCAGCTCGGCCGTGAAGACAGACGCAGCGCCTGGTAGAGCCCCGCTGACTTCAAACAGAGGGGATACGGCGTGGAAGCCGACCCCCTCTTGTGACTTGGAGCCATCCGTATACACTGGCATGGTTCCAGCGTGACACGAGGTGTGCTCCAAAAAGGTCGAACGCAATACTCCCGGCGCCGTACAAGTTTTGGGAGCAGAGGCGTGGCGACAAATAGTCAAATGTGGTACCCTCCAGGGTGGCGTCCTGTGCAGAACCAGGGGCGCCACCGGCCCGAGAGCTATATCTACCTCTCGAAGGAGTTTCCTGGCGTCTCTCGGCGGCATAGGCACCATCGAGATCAGCTGCGGATGCAGGGAGAGCTGTTGGCGACTGAGGGAGGCGCCGGGCTCGCGCGTACAGGCGAGTGATGCACTGCACGCGGCGCAGAGCGAGTGGCATCTCCCCAGCATCGACCAACAGGCTCTCAATGGGGGAAGTGCGGAAGGCACCGGTCGCCAGGCGAAGGCCGGTGTGGTGGATCGAATCCACCTTCCGCAATAAACGCTCGGCTGCGGATGCATAAAACTCGCATCCGTAGTCGAGCTTCGAGCGAACAAAGGTTCAATAAAAAAGTAAGGCAGTAGCCCTATCAGCACCCCAAGCGCTGAACGTCACGGAACGGAGAATGTCCATGGCGCGGGTACAAGAGACCCTAAGGCTGCGAATATGAGCCTCCCAGGTGAGGCGTCGATCGAATACAAGAACAAGGAAACGGTGCGACTCAACCACATCCAGGCGCACCCCATTAAGAAACAAATCTGCGTCGGGGTGAAGCCGTGGATGGCGGCAGAAGTGCACCACCTTAGTCTTGGCCAAAGAAAACCGAAACCTGTGCGTTTCGGCATAGCGAGAGACGCGGTTCAATGCCTGTTGGAGTCGACGCTCCAGAGTTGGCATCTGGACCGCGCCAAAAGAGATCGAAAGGTCGTCCACGTAGAGCGTAGCGAGAACATCTTCCGGCAGCACCGAGGTGATGCCGTTGATGCTCAGGGCAAAGAGTGTGACACTTGGACACTTCCCTGCGGGACACCCTCTTCCTGCTCCTTTGGGCCGGAGAGGGCTCCCCCCACCCGTACGCGGAATCGACGATCTCACAAAAATTCAGATATAAACATTGGGAGGCGTCCCCTCGCTCCCATCGTGTGGAGAGTCTCCATGATACCGTATCGCCATGCGGTATCATAGGCCTTCTCCAAAGCGAAAAACACCGTAGCGTAGTGCTGTCTACGAAGGAAAGCCTCGCAGACGGCATTTTCCAGTCGGAGCAGAGCATCCGACGTGGAGTGGAACTTGCGGAAGCCGCACTGTGCGGAAGACAGATGGCCTCCGCTGTCCAGGAAAAAGGTTAATCTAACATTTACCAATTTATCCATCAACTTGCACACGCAAGAGGTTAGAGAAATTGGGCGGAAACCAGTCGGAGTAGAGTGATCTCTCCCCGGTTTGCGAAAGGCGAGCACAGTAGCGATTCGCCAGGAGTCTGGGAGAAGACCTTCCACCCAGATCCTGTCGAACAAATCTAACAGAAAGGCCATGCCTCGCTCACCCAGGTGTCGAAGCATGGCGTACGGGACATCGTCCGGACCATGGGCGGTGTCCGCGCACGAGGCGAGAGCGGAACGCAACTCACTCACAGTAAACTTGTCGTTGAAGTGTTCTCCGCCTCTGGAGGTAAAGTCCAGCCGGCGGCCTTCCGCGACATCACGACGTGCATTGAATGCTGGCGGAGCAGCATCACGGCTAGAGAATGCGGAAAAAGCAGTCGCTAAGGATTCCACCACGGACGCGGGGTCCGAGATTGCGGTTCCATTCTCCTGGAGAACGGGAGGGGGGTCCTGCGAGAACTTGCCCCGAATCCTTTTGACTCGCTTCCACACCTTAGCTAAAGGGGTCTTCCCGTTAAGTGAAGACACGTATGCCCGCCAAGAAGAGCGGCGGGCGTGCTTCGAAATATACCAGAACCTAGCCCTAGCCCGACGAAATTCAGCGACAGTGAAATCGTTCTGGCGGCGCTTATAGCGCATGTAGTCATAACGCTTCTGTTTGAGGGCCGTCTCACACTCGGCTGACCACCATGGGAGTGGTCGGCGTGCAAAACGGCCAGACGTCCTAGGAAGAGTAGTCAGGCCCACGGCGATGAGGTTGCCGGAGAAGAACTCAACAGCCTCATCTACCAACCTAAACTCCTCGACTGAGATAGAGAATTCAGTCATTTCCTGAAATGCAGGCCACCGCGCCCGCGCAAAGCACCACCAGGGTGGTCTCTCAGGCGGCAGTTGCCCTGAAAATGATAATTTTAGCCTGGTTAGTTTTGCTGTTTGTTCACTCTTTACTAAAGTTGCCGTAGCCGATCTCTTGAGTTTACTTGAAGAACACCTCTACACAGTTGCTCTCCCTATACCCGCTTCTACTCTCATTAAACTCATTGCTCTTTGCATCAACAATTGCAAATTTACCTTTAATGGAAAATTTTATTGCCAAAACTTTGGAATGGCAATGCAGAATTGTTTGTCCCCCGTACTCGCCAACCTATATATGCAGGGAATCTAGAATACCTTCCCAAATTAATGAAGCCCCTATAGCTTGGATGCGATATGTTGATGATATTCTTTGTCTTTGGCCTAGTAATTTAAATATTAATACATTTCTTACTAAAATTAACACCTTAAATTTACTTTAGAAGTTGAAAAAGATCGCACACTCCCCTTCCTGGATATTCTAATTCATCGGACAAACCATTGTTTCGAATATGAAATATATAGAAAACCCACAGCCATATATACATTTTTATTCTAACCACCATAATAGCATCAAACAAAGTGTTTTCTCTTCCATGTTTTTGCGTGCCCATAGAATTGTCTGACCAGAATACCTAGACAAAGATTATTATTATTATAATTGGTGCCTGTCTACTACGACAGACCAGTTAGTAGGCACTTCAACCGCTAAGGGCTATATCGTGCTGAATCGTGTCAGGACGTATTGGAGCATGTTCATCGGGTACTCTATGATGTACTAAGTATATTACACAGTGAGTGAAAGTGACACGCAGTCCGCAAATAAAATATGTGGCAAGCAGGCCACACCCAACGTAAAATGAGGCAAATAGGCCAAACTAGTCCTACATTTAAAATGAAATGTATGGTACGAAGACCACAATTATAGATGATGCGTGATGGAGTCACTCATGTGTCAGAGGTCGGAGGAAATGCCTGTTGCGGTTAAAAATGAGAGAACTGCCGAGACAGCAGCTTCATCGTTCCGAAAGACCCAGCGAATATTCAGAGGCTGACCGATTCCGCTGGCGCCAAAGTGGGCCACCTGCTCATTGGCATACTCCAGGCACTCAACAAGGAGGTGTTCAACTGTGAGAGGGACAATACACCCATCGCACAAAGGTGGTGGTTCGCCGTCCAACAAAAACCTGCGTGTTAGGCGTGTGTGCCCAATGTGAAGCCTTGAGAGCAGGACCCAGTGTTGGTGGGTCCTACGACACGAAGTACCCAACACCGTCACAGTATCCTTGATCGTCTTGAGTTTATTGGGCCAGATAGTGGCCCAGGCCAAATTCCATCGTCTGCGCAGAAGGGCATAAAGGTAAGGGTAATAATCCCTGCTCGGTAGAGGACGGGGTATAATCTCGTTGGGGTCCACAATGATCGCCTTAGCTGCATGATCAGACAACTCGTTACCCCGAATCCCTGCATGGCTTGGCACCCAACAGAAAGTAACAAATAGACCGCCATCACACAAAAGGTCCAGCCAGCGATGGATCTGTGTCACTATGGGATGAACAGAAAACTGGTCAAGGCACTCTGGGAGTCGGAATAGACAACAAATCAGCGAGTAGTATCCCGTGTCAGAGAGGTCAATGCAAAGAGGATCGCCAGCAATTCCGCGGCATACATCGAGGCCACTACAGGTAGTTTCCGCCATATAGTTCTGTTCGGGAGAACTGCAGCGCAGTCAACTCCATCGCAACTCTTCGATCTATCATTATACACTGGGGTGGTCTCAAGGTAGGTGTCCGCATAGTCAATAAAAAGTGATCTAATATCTACCGGGATATCGGAAGAAACCTCCGATATCCCACCCGGACATAAACTTCTCAGGCGTAACAAATAAGGTGGAGCAGAGTAAGAACTCGACTTCATCACAAACAGGCCAGGCACCTGGAGGATCTCAAGAAGCTGACGACTCCTGTATCCAAATGGTTTATGGAGGCGTAGGTGAGCAGCATATGTGATTAAAGCTTCGAATCTTAATTGCACGGTAGGCTGGGGTATCCGGCATAGCGAGTAAACGGTTGTACAACTGGAGACAAAGCTTGTCTCGTCTATCACTGAGAGATTCCCCGCTTTCCGCATACAGACTCACCACCGGTGAGGTTCGAAACGCCCCAGTTGCCAGACGGATACCCTGATGATGGACGGTATCTAGCATCTTGAGAGACGTTGCTGTCAATGAGGAATAGATTTGGCATCCATAAGCGAGTTGGGACCGCATCATGGACCGATAAATCCACAAAAGTGGCACTCTGTCTGCACCTCACGAGAGACGCGTCAAGCACTTCAAAAGGTATAGGCTTTTTATGCATGTGGTTCGCAGAGAGTGGAGGTGAGGTAGACACGTGAGTTTCGAGTCAAATATCATTCCCAGGAATTTCGTTTCCGGAACGTGAGGGATTTGGGTAGACCCATCCATCACCAGGGTTAAGCTGGGAAATGTGCCTCTGATACGTGTAAAGTGCATCACTACAGTCTTCAATGGCGAAAAGGTGAGGCCGTGTGTATTTGCCCACTGAACCGCTTTGTTGATTGCAAGTTGTACCCTCCTTTCAGCAGCAGGAAGACTTAAGGAGCGAGTGAATATGGCGAATTCGTCGAAGTACAACGAACTCTCCACATACTGCGGTATGTAGGATCGGAGGCCATTGATGGCTAGGGCAAACAAAGTACACCTAAGGACGCTCCCTTGTTGGACGCCCTCATGCTGCGGAACCGGATCAGAATGTTTGTTGCCAACTTTGATTTGAATAACCCTGTCAGAAAGAAATTTTTGATGAATTTTGGTAGATGTCCGAAATATCAATTGTCGAATAGGACTTTCAAAATGAAGTACCTCCACGTTTTATCGTAAGCTTTTTCCAAATCTAAAAACACAGCCACCACGTGTTGTTTCTCGGCAAATCCCGTCTTGATGAATGCGTCGAACCTGGCTAACACGCCTTGCTCATCTAAATGCCACACGAGCCTAGCGTTGACCATCCGTTCCATAAGTTTACACATACAACTCGTAAGTGCTATAGGGCGGTAATGCAGCGTGTGAGGGAACAAGCACGTGATGGGAGAAATAACGTCGCTTTTAAGCATTGCCTACACGTGATGGGCCTCGTGTAGCTTAAAAGCAATTTTCGAAGCTCAAAAGCGTGAGAAAGTATAGGAGCGGGCTCATGGAATGCAGCCCTTATCAAGGCGAGTATTTAAACAAGACAAGAAGTTTCCACCCCCCCTTCCAATCACGCTGGGAGCGGCTGAGACAAACGCCACCCGGGCCGCGTTCGCCATTACTCAAACGACGTGCGATAGTCCCCCCCCCTTCTATGGGGTAAGCTCACTCACTTCAGGCGTCCATATGTACCCGTGTGAGGAGGAATCAAGAGAGATTTGTGCGAGAAGCTCACGAGAGCAGATGATCTTACTCCTCGATTCGGGTTGTCATACGCCGAAGGCAAGGAAACGTTGTGGGATAAAACCGAGTATCCCTCCTTGGATAAAACAAATATCCACCCTAGAACTAGTTAAGAACTCTTCTCCCCGTAAGAATACCCGTCTGACTCCGCTCAACGACACCATCTCCAGACAAGAACCAAGTCTTATCCCAAAATGCTTCAGTGAAGATTAATCTTAGCGTAATACCCCCTTAATTATGCATAGTCGACCAAACAAACCATTTGACGTCTCGGAGAAACTCACCCTCCGTTTACTTCAAAGGAATTTACACCGGAAGAATTCCCAGCCTCTCTTCTCGAAGGCTCTGCTTCCCCCCCCCCCCCCGTCATCTCAAAAGAATACTTCAACTACAAGCAAGTTGACCCTGGACCCCGTCGAAGTGACCCAACCATCATCTCACCGCCTCGCCGGAAACGACCATCGTCTCCCCCAACCCTCCATTTTTGTACAAGGTATTGTAACGAATATTTTAACTTCCCCAAATTTATAATTGCCGTCTACCGTTTCCCCATTATCATTTGTGTGCTTACCATGTCCCCGTGTAAAGCTCAAATCTTAATTCCATCCAGCCTACCCAATTTTATTGCATTTTAGAATACCTAGTCTTCTTAATAGCCCGTTGACCACTGTAACTATTTGTCTTATATGTCTGTTTATTGTTGTACCATTCAGCTTTAATTATTAATATTTATTAAAGTCTATTTTTGCCGACTCCTTTACTTTCCGACCCTTGAGCTCATCATAGCCGTGTAACAGCCTGTAACTAAGTGAGATTTGGAACTCTCAGCCAATACCCAAGATTTAAAGTAGCATCTATTGGACTAGCTCTCCCTTACGAGGATCTGACCTCGTAACCGGACCTCGGCCTACCCAAAGTTATTAAAGGAAACCCCCGCGCACTCTAAAATCAAATATAATAGATGTATGTATGGTATATAGAGCTATACCACGACACAGCGGATTTGTTCCCTCTTTACCAGGCTCCTGGAAAGGCAGGGCAGTAGACATTCTCCAAAATGTCGGAAAGGCGTCCTCCATTCATATGCGGTTACACAAAGATAAAAGGAACTGCAGCGATAATGGAGGAAGGTAGCGAAGCAGGACGTACGAAATCGTATCCGTCTCAGGCGCTGTATCAGCACACCTCCTCAAAGCATTCTGGAATTTGGGCAGTGCAAGAATATTGTTGTAATCTTCATCCTCTCTACCACAAAATGATAAATCTACTGATTCTGTTTCCTGTTTAATGCGCTGAAAGGGTACCCAAGTACTCCCATCGACACCTCGCTCAAAGCATGTCCAAAAGCGTTTCCAATCTCTAGCGGATCGGAGATTAAACCGTTAGAAGCCTGCAACGTCGGAGTACGATGGGCCATACGCCTGCCACGTATCTTAGAGATCCGACGCCACACCTTCGTCATCTGTGTCCTCTCGTCGAGGCTGGAGACGTATCGTTTCCACGAAGTTGCCTGAGATTTCTTCAAAAGGTAGTGAGCGCGAGCTCTCGCTCGACTAAGTGCAATCTTATCTTCTGCAAGTCGCGTACAGTAATATCGGCGTGCTGCTACCTTTTTCTCGTCCGTTGCTGCTTGGAGCTCTCAGTTCCACCAAGGAACAGACCGAGTGTGCTGTATTCTGCTCGTTTGTTTTCGGGATACAAGTGTCTGCCGCAGCAACAAGCGTATCAACGAGGTATTCGACAGCATCATCAACGGTAGGAAAGGATGTAACCCCCTTATCAGTAGTCGCCACAGCATAGTATCTCTCCCTATTTGCCCGTTCGTAAATATACCGAGGTGTGGTTAGGAGAGGGGAGTTATCTACAATGGATAGAATGACTGGAAAGTGGTCGCTATTATATAAATCCTGGCTGACGGACCAGGATAAGTTAAGTGCGGCATCTAGAAATGATATAGACAGATCGATACAAGAAAGGGTGTCTGTTTTTAGGTTGAAGTGAGTAGGATTATAGTTATTTAGTATTATAGAATCTCCGGTGTTAAGGAAGGACTCTACAATTCTGCCTCGTTGGTTCACGACAGCGTCTCCCCACAATATGTGTCGAGCATTAAAATCTCCTAGAAGGAGATACGGAGGTAGCAGTTGCGAAACTAGTTGATGTATTTGTTGAGCGCTAACTCTGTCATGCGGAGGACTATATACGTCGCAGATCGTGTATAATTTGTCAAGGTGGCATCGTACTGCAACAGCCCGCAAGTCCGAAGTCAGCTGGATCCTCACGTGACCAACAGCGCGCTTCACAAGTGTGCAAACGCCACCGTGGTCCATTCCATCCCCGCCGAGAGGGCCAGCCTCCTGGTGAATCTGCAAGTAGCGCTCTTAAATGAAAATAATTATTTCGATATCCACGTATATTCCAGTGTGATATCACGGTTTCCATGGTCATGTTTTGCGCTCGGAGTGTTTCGATCTGTTCTTATCATGTGGGGGCTATATTTGGGTAAAAGAATACTAGTGATGTTTACAGAACGATGGGGTGGTTTCTGGTGTTTGGGTTTTTTCGGGAGTAGCACCCAATGCGGGTGATGTTGGAGATTGGCATTTATTGCTAGATGTTCGCTTTGGAGAGGCACTGGTAAAATGTTCGGTTTTGCGTCGAACAGTGGTGTCAGTTTTAGGTTTTCGAGGTAGTGAGCGTGCAGAATTCCCCGGGGGAGCAGGGTCCTTCGACGAAGGGGAAGGGGTTTCACGAGACGGTGCTGCTTGCATAACAGACGCAAAAGTTCTTGTATTTGAGTACATTGGGGATACTCTATGGCGGGCTTCTTTAAAGGTCAGGTGTTTTTTGACCCTTAACAGCCAATATTTCTTTTTCAATGAGGTATTTCTGAAGTCTTTGCTGATGTGCTATGAGGTGGTTGCAATGAATACAGTTCGGAGGCAGTTGACACGTTGCAGTTTCATGATCCTCACCGCAATGTTGACCGCAGCGGCCACAGATGGCTTGGTCACGTGTCCATATTGTTGGCATTTGTAACAACGGGGAGGAAGGGGCACGTACGGACGGACACGCTCAGAGAGACCTGCGCGGATCCGAATACGATCAGGTTGAGCTGGAGTGTCAAATGTTAAGACCAACGTTCTAGTCGGTTCAAGGTCACTAGATGGCGTGCGCCTCTTAATTCGGTTGACCTTAATCACACGGAGGTATGATAGTCCGTCGGCAATATCCTCTTCAGAATATCGCAGGTGATAACCCTTTGGGACTTGTTATAACGCTGGTGAATCGAAACTTCTATTGGTTTCCGTACCAGTTCGGTCAAGAGCTGCAATTTACGGCCTTGGGCCTCAGATTTCACTTCAACAATAAGCGTTCGGTCATCATTCTCAGAGATGCAACCAGGTTCCACTATCGCATCATGGCAGAGTTCTCTATCGACTTTAAATGAGGTTAGTGTTGTTGGTAGACTTCAAAGTATAAAATCGGGTGAAGTGCTATTTCTCCAAACAGGTTGGCTGGGTAATTACGGCGTCGATTTAATCTATTGCTTCTTTCGTTTTTACGCTCGGTACCAGACGCATAATCATCGCGATTCCGGAAAGAATCGCGAGTAGGACGAGCCTGGTCTACACCACTCGATCCTGAACCAGTGGCTTGTTGACGACCCGTCTCCTCCTGGCCAGAGGAAGGCGTGCCGAGCGCGAAGTTTCCGACATCCCTTGTGTCGGGAGCACCGTTGATGCTGTTGCGGTTTATACTTATAGTGGACATTAGGGCATAATTTGGTATTTATCCCATAACTGTTTTTTTATGGGGCCTCCATCCCCAACTATTTAACCCATAGTTGTGGCCACAGATTTAGGTGTAGGGGCAATAACGGGTCCATCCAAGATTTCTCTGCAGAAGCCTCTTCAGTATGGTTGAACCTTTCGGGGAGGGCTTATTTTCCCCACTGACACAGCCTTCGGTTTCGTAAATGCCATTGCAATCGGGGTTCGGCACGGTCGTCACCCATTAGTCTGGCCCCTCCAGCATGATTGGATCTGCCGGGGTTAAAGACCACCCGCTGGCACAGTCTCCGACTTCATTGGGACACGCAAGCACCAACACCGCTTAATGTTGGGTTACATGGGGGTGCCTAAACAAAGAAGTCGATAGAATATATAAAATAGGGATAAATTTGTGGTACCCTCTGTAATTTCCGGACAATTGTTATAAGTCCGCCAAGCGTTCCTATTATCAAACTAATTATAATATTCCTAAGTTTCAGGCCAGAAACATTAGTTTTACCCTATAACCATATGTTCATTAAACTACCTCGTTTACTTAGGCAACTGAACATAAATGTTAGTTTTAAGTACGAGACTACAATTTATCGCATCCTTGTCAAAATTCACTCCCCAACCTGACAATGTTTATTAGATAGGCTGCAACGACTGCCAAAAATGTTACTATGGACAAACGAGAAAGAACTAGCTGTCCGGGTTAAGCAACATCAAGCCAATGTACGTAATCAGAGTGAACAATCTGCGCTTTTTCTACATATGTACAAACTTAACCATAGCATTAACTGGAACAGTGCCAAACCAGTCATAAAATGCAGTAATTATACTTCGAGAAATATATTAGAATGTATCTCCATTGACGCGTTCCCAAATTTCAATCTTAGCCCTGGTTTGTTCATGCTTGACCCCATTATCACTACATACATACAATCTCAAATAAAGTTGTTTCAGGATTTTGTACCCCCTAATTAGGGTTCAGAGGTGGGTAGTCTAATCCCCCCCCCCCCCTTCCACTATTTAAGACAATGTATGTCCAGCCTCCTGTTCATTCCTTGAAAAGGTCTTTAAGAATAAAGAAGAAAGCGCTCGGAATCGTTTTTCACTTTTTCTTTGTGGGTGTATCTGCATGAACAACAATGCGAACTCATCGTGTCCACGCATTTTGCGAGTGTACTGTGATATTTAGTCGCCTTCTGCAAGGCGCAGCTGAAATCACGGTGTAGGGTTACATCACCACAAATGGGATAATTTTATCTTACTGCAGATTATGGTGTTCTTCCTTTAGCTGCGTTATTTTCCCTTGGAGGACGCTCTCGTTGGCTCTTCCGACCTCAGCCTTAGCGGATCCTTCGCGCCGGATCTGTTCCAGCTGGTTTTCGTAGTGCGAGATATCGCGTTGCATTGATGAGACCTTCGCTTCCAGACTCGAAATCTCTTGCTGAGCTGCCAAACAAAATAACGCGAAAATTATTGGGAGAAGGATAAATCACCGTCATTATCAACCGCTTTCCAACAAAGGGTAAAATTCTAAGGGTGAGAGTTCCTGTGTTTATTTTGAGTTGACTCGGTACCGTTCCCATGGATTAGTAAGGCGGTCGTTATACGAAGTCTCATGTACCTATTTTCCAAGTACGATGGGAGTTATAGCAATGTGATTCTTCCCATTCGTGCGAATTGTAGAAATTAATGCTGCACAGAGAAAATGAGACGAGGAAAAGCAAACTAAGTACACTTAAGGTAGATTATTGACAGTACACATACATACCCATCGTTAGGGATTTGTGCTTCTCCTCTTCGTATCGAAGACTGGCGTCATCTCGTTCTCTCTGAAGTTTCTCAATGGTTCTTCGCGCAGCTCCCAGTTCCTGATCTTTCTTCATCTCCAAGTCATCCATCTCTTGTCGCATCAAGTGGAGGGTAGAGTTAATTTTGTCCTCCATGTCCGACTGAAGGTCGTTCTGAGGTCCAAGAAAATATTTTGTGGGTCTAAGGCAAATCCCATTAATTGGTCATTTTAGGTGATTATCGGGGATAAGAGCATACTCCGAGTCATTATACAACAGCCTTGTAGTTAGTAGCACGTAATAGGGAGCAATTAAATGCGATAATTCCTTAGCGTAAAAAGTCACAGACGTTAGGTTGGAACCCGCTCTCTTGTAAAATATAATCGACCTAAAGAATTAATTAGGTATACATGGAAGGGGTTTGGGAGGAGGAGGGGCCTTCTGCCCATGGATGAATCTTGACTGAATGAGAGGACAGGCCATGCATTAGGCCAACCGACCCTTTTTAAAGGTGGATGAGATTTCCCGAGCGGATAATAAAATTCACATAAAAATCAGAATGATAATCGCTGGCATGTCCAAGGGCATCAAGGGAAGGTCCTCGTTTGGGGACTCAAATATGTAAATAGATTAGCAAGATTTTTTTCACCATCGATCAATCGTTTAAAGCTTTTTATTTTTCAATGGGGACCTACAGTTTAACGTGAGTCCCATACTACGGGTTCTACAGCGAATGTCAGAATCCAAGAAGTCGGCCCTAATGATCACTCCATCCGGCGACTAACCACAACCGATGACTTAACTCAAACTATAGCCATATTTCCAAAATTGGCCGTAGCCCAATTTTGTGACAAAGGTACAGAAATAGAGGAAATACTGTTTTTTCCCCCAACTAGCAAACAGGGGACTCTTCGTGGTATAAAGGAGAGCCTTCCGTTCCGCGTCAGGGAAGTGTGGATATAAAAAACCCTCAAGACACGTTCCAGGATGGACCCCACCTCTTCAGGAGTCCCACATTTCGAGAACAAAGTGGGCAACTTGATCCATTTCAACCAATACAGTTATAGCTATCCCGTGGTTAATATGACACAACATACCTTCTCTTTCCGCAGATTGTCAATCATTTCTTCTTTCTCGTCCTTGAGTTGTGTGATCAGCTTTTTGTGCTCTGTTTCCGCCTCGTCGAACTTGCGTTCGAGCGCGCTTTTCCCGTCCCTCGCCTTTGACAGCTCAGTCTCGAGTTCTCGCTGCAATTTGTTCATCTGAAGGATATTCACAGAAAGATGACTAAGATGAATCATGAGTCGAGGAGCTTACCTATGGTCAAAGGCTTAAGAGACTAAAGCAACATACGTTAGAAAGGAGAAGAGTTCGAGGGGATTTGATAGAGGTCTTCGATTGGGTAAAAGGTTATAATAGGGAAGACATAGCTAAAGTTATTATTTTAGTAAACAGGATAGGTAACGTAGCAAAGAGGTTTAAACTGGACAAGTTTAGGTTTAGAAAGAGATAAGAAATTTGTTTACAAATCGAGTGGCAGATGACTGGAATAGGCTCAGTAGTCATGTGATAGAAGCGTCCCCCTGCGGAGTTTTAAGAATAGATTTATGGATGAGGATGCTAGGTGAGAGTGAACTTAGAACTTAGAGACGGTAACAGGAGCTGCCTTGTATAGGCTATTGAGTAGCTTTTTGTAGATTCCTTTTCTTATATTATCTGTGAAAACCGAAATGTTCGGGTCATATTCAAAGCCATTTTCATTGCCCCAAGACGAAAAAAAACAAGCCGTTCAAATTACGATAAAATGACGCAGAATGGTATCAAATTAAGACATAAAGTTGAGTATGTCAAATAAGGAGTCATCTTTACATGGGGCGAGGCTCGTGTATAATAAGCGTGTTTGGAGCCGATTTGTGAGGGGTTGGTTAAGGCTTAATGGCTTGGGATAGGGTGCTAAAATGACGCGACGCCTAGAATTTAGATTCCATGTAGTATGAATGGAAAGGATCATGAGCGAGTTTGTATGGCTAGCGAGAGAATATAGGATGACAAGAGTAGTTTCTCGAGTCTAAGGTTTTCCTATTTTATAGCTTTAGCACATGCCAACACACAACCCCTGTGTACTGAGATGTATGCAATTAGGATAAAATTTCCTTTTATTCTTTTAATGCCTTTCGACCGCTGAGGCAAAACGGGACTCTACCCGGTAACTAACTATATCCTATGTGGCTCAACTTCGGATGGGAAAAAGTGTTTCCACTCGGCTAGATCGGAAGTGATAAAGTGAATTGAAGAGTAAGAATAGGGATTAATTCTGTGGTTTGGCAAATGGACAGTGAAAAGAGGTTGATACACTTTCTTTAGAAGTGAGGGTATATTATTCTACTTTGCTCATAATAATGTTGATCAAATAACAAAGTTGGTCTTGAAAGTCATAGAATCTCTCAAAAAAAGAAAATGAAAAGTCAGAAAAAGTGTACGATACCACCTGACATGTGTAGTTCTCACCTGACTAGAGATTCTCTCCCGCTCTGTGTTGAGTTGCTGGTTCTCTTTCTCGAGTTGGGTCCTCCGCGCTTCACTCCCTGACCACTTCTTTTCTAGCGATGATGAGAAATTCTCCAGACTCTGCTTCTCGGCCTTAAGTGTGGCTACGTTTTCCTTCAAGGTTGATATTTCTTTGTCGACGCCGGCCATCTTGATCTGAAAAGTTGGTATAATGAATGAGGTTAGCAACAATGAATTAAAAAAGTAGAAGAGTGAGCCTGAGAATGCCTCGACGACTGATTAACCATGGATAATGTGGCAAATAGTGGGTCTCCTCATATGTATAAGAACATAAGAGACACGCAGTTAAGATACTAAAGGCAAAATGAGGAAGTCAATTGATGTGATTTCCACCTCACCTATCAAAAGAAGCACTTTAAGTTGTATTTTTTAACGGCACCGGAGGGGAAAATTGCCTTCGTCTTTTCTGAGAATTTCTTCTTACCAACAGAAGCAACTTTTACTTATTTGCTTCCCTACCTCTTCTTGAGTGAGGCGGGCGGACCCCCAGGAAAGCCACAATGTCCTCCGGCGGGTCGACAGGTACCTTAGTGATGCAACGGAGTCTGCGTTGCGGTGCGAGTGTGAAGTTAGAGCAATCGAGGTGTTTTGTGTCTTCTGGGGCTCGAGTGAACCTAGTGCATGATGGGTGTTTGTGTGAGCTTTGTTCTGTGTTTGTATTATTGTAGTATGTATGGGTGAGTGACCAGTTCGTAGTTGGAAAAGGAGTAATCTGTGTTTTCTGTGGAGGGATTTTTCTGAGGAGTGGATTTGTGGGGGCTGCTCGTTAGGGAGTGGTTATGCAGGGCAGTGCGTAGGTGTTCGCGAGTGTGGACTGTGTGGATATGTTTTTTCAGGTGTGGTTTGGGGGGTTGGGAGATTGGGGAAAGGTTATCGAGCTTTACTTGTAACTAGGGTGCTGGGGATATCTTTTTTTTATCTTGGTTGTGGTGGTTGTATTGTAAGGTGGTGATTGGTGTGGGGAGGGTTTGTGCTCTGCTGAAGTGTTGGGTTCCTATCATGTCTAGGTGTAGTTTAGTGGGTAATATTTTGGTTTCAGCGTGGCTATGTGGGATTGCTGTGGTTTTTGTTCATCCTGTGATGATTCTGAGTATATTATTTTGTTGTAATTTGGAGCTGTTTGGAGTAGGTGTTTTTGAGTGTTGGGTCCCAGGACGGTGCAGCCTAGTTCATAGTGCTTCGTATGAATTGTTTGTGTGGCGAGGGATTCCTTCTGTTATCCTAAGGGTGTGTTATCTAGTGTTGAGGACGTTAATTTTCTTTGTGACTGTTTATTATCTTGGTGTTGTGTGCAGTCATGTGGGTGTCAAAAGTGATGCCTAGGAGACTGGGGTTTATATTCAGAGGTGGGGGGGGGGAAAGGTTCTCCATTTAGTTTAATTGTAGGGTGTTTGAGTCATGGTTACTGGAGGTAAATAGTGTTAGTGATGATTTCCTGCGGATGCCGTCATCCTGTTTTGTGTGAGTCATGTTTTAATGTATTGTTGGAGTGTTCTGGTAGCGGCGGCGGTGTTGAGATGTTAGGCTGTGATAAAGATGTTGTCTGCCTAGGTGTTCATGCGGGTGATTAGTGATTGAGGTTGTGATATGCAGTGAGCGATGAGGTTGAAAAGTAGGGGAGAGAGAATACCTCCTGGGGGAACTACGTTGTGTAGTTGTTTAATGTGGGTTTTGTGTATTACTTGGCCTTGTCTGCCAAATATAAAGTTGGATGCCATTTCTTGTTGTTGTTTGTGAGTCTGTGTTTAGGATCTTGTGGGCTAGGATGTGTTTGCATACAATATCGAAGGCTATGTTTATGTCGATTTCTGTTAGGATGGTATGTGCGCAGGGGGAGCATTATTCGCTAAAACCATCTGGAATGTGTAGTGTAAGGTTGGTTAGGAGGGTAGTGGGGGAGTGGTCTTTCTTGAAGCCATGTTGTGTTGGTGAGAGGGGTATGTTTGGACTAATTCTTTGATGTAAGAGTTTTTGTAATGTTTTAGATAGGGTGCATAGGAGTGAGATGGGCCAGTATGAGTTGGGTTGTGTTGGGAACTTGGCTGGTTTGAGTATTGCGATGATATGTGCTGTTTCTTAGATTGATGGGATTATCTTGTTCAGCCAAATGTGGTTAAAGATGTTTGTGATGGATGAGATTGCTGTTTCCTAGGTGCTTGAAGTGGATGTATGGGTGCCAACACGAGCGAAAAACGAGTGTAGTGGAATTTACGCCCCCTTCCCACCAACACACAGAATCATAAGCTATAAACAGACTTTCTTAATGGAAATGCACTTCCAAATCTCTCAGAGGGGAAAAAGACTAGAAATATATTGTGCCGAGAGAGGGGTTCCACAAGATTACCTCCATCTCTGCGTTTTCCTTGGTGAGTCCCTCCTTGTCTTGGTTCAACTGTTCAACATATTTGGTCTTCTCGTTCAAAGCTAACGACAGGGACTCGAGTTCCGATTCCAGAGCGATCTTGGTTCGTTCCAGGGACGTCAGATGGGCGTGAATTTCGTTCCTTTCCGCTATGGTGTCACTCAGCTCCAACTCGGTCTGTAAGGATGATCGAAAGATGCATGGTTGAAGAAAAGCCCCCCCCCACACACCCCACCTCAAACGTGGGTCTGATGTGGAAACTAAGCAAAGCACTAAACTTGACGCGATATAAATGAACATAAAAGGACTTGGTTGTTGTATGGATAGAGAAAATATTTTCTTTAGCCTACCCGATTTGTGATTAACTAAAGGGGAGGAATTAGCGTTTTCCCTAAGTGCTTTAATGTTTTATACACCCGTAGCTGAAAATATTCAAGCATAATGGATGGTAGAGCATACAAATTGAACAGAGGACTATGAGTAAAAAATAACCAGAATGAAAAGGATTACTACAACCAAGTCATCTACCTTAAACAATCTTTCCGCGCAAGGGCGCAGCGGAAGGCTAAAATAGCAAATTCATACAAAGAGCATATATAGGAGGGCAAATTGTAGTTCCCTTTGCAGTGAATTAACATTAGAAAGGGGAGGAGGAGCAAGTAATGTAGATGTAGGATGAAAAGACAAATGCTGGGAGAGAGATGACTAAGAAGGACAGCCTAAGGAATTTAGATAAAACAATGCAAACAAGTGCAATCGACATTGCGTTAAAGAGAACCGATGAGCAGATCTGCTGGAACGTTTGGGTAAAGAAGGTGCCATCATCAGTAGCCAAGTGCAACCTCAGAAAACAACCACCCAGAAGTAACAATTTGAGACAAGGGAGAGAATGATACAAAACATTTTTTGAGTATCGCTGCATCATGACCCCATCGCGTTAATCTCCTCGCACCCCAAAGGCCGACTGCTATTAACCTACCTTCTCCTTGTCAACGGTCGCGATATTGAGCTTCTCGTTGAGGGAGGTGATGGTCGCGTCCAGACCCACTCGCTCTTCGTCTAGGGCGTCCAGCTCGTCTTTATAGCGGTCGATCTCGGCTCTCAGTTCTATGCGCTCCTTGATGAGAGTAGCTCTCTCTGTCTCCAGAGAGGAGAGGCGAGACTGAAACTGGGACTTATCTTGACCCAAGCTGATGTTGTAGGCTTCAACCTTAGTGGAAAAAGACGAAGAATCTGAGATCAGCTCGATCATACGCTGCCATATACTACCCTTGGTGGACATGAGAGAATGACTTGCTGCTTGGCCTATTAAAACAGGCCTCAATTATTGGTTTGGATACTCGCCCAGTCTTTGGTCGGCAGAGAGGCTCTTTCCTCTTTATGTGACCTTGACATACGTGTCGCACGAACTCTCATCGCGCGCTGACCTTCATGAACACCAGAAAAATATTAGCATCGTAAAATAAACGCTATAAATAACCGAGGGTGTCCTGTAGTATAAGCGAAAAACATAAAAGCTGTTAATATGGGTGCAAGAATTCAAAATCTACCAGTTTCCCACAGAGTACAGTCGGCATGCTTCAATGCCAATAAAAATACCCGCCCCCTTCATCTCCTCTTAAGCACAAGGTCACCTATTATTTGGTCCAGACAAAGGCCGTATAAACTGATGGGATCCATCTAGGGTTCATCTCTGGCAAACGGCCCCGAACACAAACCACACCCACATTACCTTTGAACACACTCACAAGCAAACATACACGAATTGCAACACAGCAAACTGGCCTAACTTCATTCAACAACTAGAAGAGAAATTTAATAACTTCCAACATTTCAAACTTCCTAACTCCAGATGATGCACTCAAGCACTTAACTCAAACCTTACCAAGCGCAAGCAGAGCACATATTCTAGAAGAGAGCGAAACCTGTTACAACCCAAGCATCAGCATAGTAGTTGCTGACCTTATAAAATGAAGAAACCTACTCAAGCAGAAAGGAAAACCCATTCGGAAAATGATCCAGCAAATCGAGCTAAATACACTCATTACATACCCCATTAACTAGCCCCCCTACCCCTACAAAATATGAAACAATATATCAAAGGAATGAGCAGCAAAATCAACACAAACAAAACTGGAAAACAATCAAATCACTCCACAAGAACACTCCTAAAACCCTCCTAACAAACAACAAGATCACTTTCCCTAGGGAATACTGCAGACATCTTAATGAAGCAGTATTAAAAAAAAAAATAGTCATAAACTCACTTCACCATCCAACAGAATAATTGCTAAAATGTCCAACCAATGAACAGTGAAGCAACACCTCCTCCCCCTTTTCACCTGCAGACACTACCAAAATCAACCTATCTTTTATGTGAGCATCCAACTCTTCGCACACTGAGACTCACTCATGTATATTCTCTTCACAAATCTATTTCCATCCATTCTTCTTACTCGCCATAACACCTTAGAACCCTTTCACTCATAACCTCATTCCTCACTTTATTCACCTTTCAAACACCAAGCATTCCTTACAAGTTGTCCATTCACAGTGCTCACACTCGAGATCTTTCCCTCTCCTTCTATATCATAGTTTCATTTCCATACACCAATGTTAGCACCAGCATACTCGAACACAGATTCCACAATCAAACCCTTAGCATTAACTAAGGCTCTAATCGCTCCCAGAGACTTCCATACCATTTAAAACGTGGTGGTCCAATCTGCTTTATCTGTACCACTATCACTTCCAATGCATCCTAGATACTTAAAATTGATCACATGTTCACTGGTAACACCACAACCTTGTATATAACTACCCCTCCCATTTTTTTGCCCCCCACTTTTGGACATCTACTCTAACACAGGTTGTAAAAGGGTTCGATCAACATTTCCAAGTACTTGTCAATCCAGCCCCAAACACCAGGTCATCAAAATATACCAAAATACATAAATCGAACTCATCTCTAATGAATTTCACACCCCCTTTTCCTCATTCCCCTCCCATACATATTTCTGGGGAGCTAAGTTATCATGTTTTTTAAAGTTAGATTTGCACAAATTACATATTGTAATATCAATTTGTGTATATATCATATTATTGATAGTGTATTGCATGATTTAGTTTTTTTGACAAGCCATGATGGTGATGCCTTTTTAAGCAGTTCAGATGCAATCTTGCAAATGCTGTTGATGGGGTGTGTTGGCTCGAATAACCTTTGGTAGGCTGTTGTGGCTTTTATCTTCCATTGAATTATGTTATTTTACCCCATCCATAAAGATTCTAAAGAGCTATGGAACATCATACAACCCTGTCTTACACTCACTCCTACCATATTTCATCTGCATGCACACCTTAGTTCCAAAATCAAATCCCTTAAACACCATCCAACAGTTACCCACAAACTCTATACATTCTTAGCACCCTGCCACAATACTTCTCTATCTACACGATCATAAGCTTTCCCCAGTTCCATGAAGCCAGCATACATTTTACACCTCTTCTTCCTTGCTTTCTCAGAAGACTATCCCACTGCAAATACTTGATACATTCACTCCCTAGCCACTCTAAACTACAATCGTTCATCACCTATCAAACCATTAGTTATCATTCCAATCATAATTTTTCTATACATATTAAATACAAGGCTCAATAGTCATCTCTGCGTAGTTCTTGTATTTACTTTTCTCCCATTTTCCCTTATACAATTACACTATAAATGCATTCTTCCAATTTCAAATGCCTTACAACACATGCCACCAGACCCATTCTTTAACAAATATCAGAGCCACTTTTTTGCATCTCAGCAACTATATAATCTACTCAAGCAGCCTTCACATTTTTCAGCCGTCTGACCAGCACTAAGAACATCTTGCATGCTTAACACTTACATGCCCAATTACAGCACTAATGTGGGTATGTTCCATACCCATATTTTACAGTACAACTCATCAAAGCAGTCTTTCCATCAACTTTTGACTGCTTCATGGCTCCCAAGTACCATCCAATTTTTGTCAGTGATGTTCACACAGCTCTTCAACTCCTGGTTCCTAATCCTTCTCACTTCCTTGCAAAGAAGCTTCCTCCTCCCATCAAGATCACCATTCATCTTTCGTCCAGATGCTTAATTTGATGCTTTCCTTCAACACTTCAACGAGTTTCGTTTCTCACAAAATTGGCTTCCATACCATTAAAATATACTCTCCATCATGCTTTATTAAGCACAGGACCACATACTATCCCCTTTCTCTTTGGCTCAATAACCTTACCTGCCACTTCTAATTTTCTCTTCCTTTCAACCTTCTCTCATACATACACCAACCAGTTTAACCTTACATAGTCCCACTACATAGATCAATCATACTCTTAACTTGTCCCCCTCTCTTTGGCCACCCTGAGTATTTTTCACAACCTTGTGTTGAAAGAATGTTTGCTACACAGGTTTTTTTCACCACATAACCTAACCTAACACCCTCTCTCCATTTTCATTCTCTCCAAGTGTATCAAAAACTCCAGTTAGCCCCTCTTCCATTCTGTCACCCTTTCCTTCATCCATATCTCCTAGAACCATCGACTGATACCAATTTCCAATTCCATCTACAACTCATTCACAGTCTTTCCAGAACTTCTCCTACTTAGCTTCACTTGAGATCATTACAGGGTCCATATACTAAAACCACACACAATTTCAACTTTGCATCCTCAACTTGACACGCAATTCTCAAGCTTGCACATTCATAGTTAACCAGTGCATCATGCCACTCCACTCAAAAGCACTACCACCATGATTACAACCAGATTACTACTATGGCATCCAATAATTTACTTTTTCAAGCTGTTGAATCAACCTGTAATCTGTTTAAGAATTTATAAATATTACTTTAAAATATAAAATATAAAGAGCAACAATATATATATATATATATATATATATATATATATATATATATATATATATATATATATATATATATGTATATAACACCATAATTTATATCCCTTTCATCCATCCACTCAGATCTTTATTGCCACTTTTTTCCTTTTTGTGCTAAAGTGTATCTTAGGGTCTTTGCCACTATGTAATTCTGTATATACTGAGTTGTTACCATTTAATATGTCCTTTTGCATTGTTTAAATTCAATTACCCATCAAACTCAATACTGTCTCAGATCTCGTATAGCCCCCAACTTAAATATTAACAATCACATTTGGAACCTTATAAATTACTTTGGTAAGATCAGAATATGACAACTGAGCCATTGGCCATCCTCTATCTGCAATACCTGTGACCAATTCTAGCAAGTTATGATCTGCCTTTCCTGAATATATATAAACTTTACAATAGTACTTCTACCTCAATACATATTTTCACCAAATTATGTTACTTAGTATTTAATGATATCCCAAAGTATATGGCAGGCAAAATCCTCCCCTGCTTCCAGACCTGAGAATCTATCAAACATTCACCTAATACCTTGATCCAAGAGAAATTGATGCCCTCACATATTTTTGAGCCATTCTATATTTAATAATTCTATTCCAAACGTCTTGAAATCTGCTCACATTATTATACCCATCCTCAAGACCAACAAACCATCCATCAAATCTGCATATTAGCGCTCATTATTTCTTCCTTAATCTCCCAAGCGGTTGGAGGGAGCAGAGGTCATCTACTTGCTCTAGGGAAGCAATGCAACAACAACCTGACTCATACAAGAATGCTTCAACCAACCTATACGGCAACACCAACAATCGACATAGTCTTTTACACGGAACCAGACACATCTCATCAACAAAATATTAAAACAATCTCAACTCCAACTATTAAAAATAGCTTGCCAATTTTCTCTAGGGTAGATGTGCACAATATACGACGGTAAACTATCATGAACACACTACATATACAATACAACGAAGTCCTGCAAGGATGTAAACTCTCCATCACCCTCTTCAACCTTTTCCTTCACAATATTTACCTCGGCTACATAGATGATATCACCATTCTCACACAACCCTCAAAACATGCCCAAGCAGCCAGCATTCTACCACTCTACATCATAAGACTCGCACACTTGCCTTGCTGCAACAGAACCAACTAACCGCCTCACCTTCAACATCTTCTGTTGTTCTCTTAACAACTTACAAACTGGAGTATAACAAACATCCCCACATCACTTTATAATCTTGACATCCAGATAATGCAATCTCTCCATAGTAGATGAAACCCATGCCACTCTAAATGCCGTACCCATAACACGTAAAACTCAAAGGAGATACTACACTGAAAGTTCAAGAAATCTCTCTATCCAGAAACTAATCACCCATTAACCACTCATCCACATACACACAAACCATCTACTCAAAGTCATTCCACTGGACATCAAACGAGAGTAAAGATCCATCGCACGCCACGAATGCTTCACCCTAGCAAGGCTACCAGTGCCACCAGCAACCAGACACATTTCTACACTTCTTTAAAAATGGCCAACACAAGACAGTTGAGACAAAACCTCCAGATGCACGGAGGATAGGATCTCTAGGATATCCCTGTCAGGTCAGCGGCGATCATCCTGGCTGGTGGATTAGGGGTGGGTGACCCTAGCTGGTAGCAACATAAGTAATCAATATTCAAAGGTTTAAAATTTCGATACCCATTCTTTCTGCAACCATTTATTTTTGTACTACACCAATCGATATCCGGTAGATTATGGGACCTAACTTTATTAACTCATCCATACAGCTGAACATCCGCATTTTCTGACCGATTCTCCACCCATGCAGGAAATGGGCAGAGGGGATGGTTGTAATGTGATCGAATATAATTAATTAGTGCCTAGGGTTCTGCTCCTAGGCAGTGCCTCGATGAACTCCACTAATAGGACGGGGTTCTCTCAGAGATACAATGTTCTGGGTATCTAGATATGGAGTGCAAACGTTGCTCATGTTCTGACTTTGTTGGATTATAAGTGGGCGATAACAAAAGGCTCACTCCAGCCCTTCTCGTGAATGATGAGAGAAGGTGGGGGTAAAGGGATACAGTATGGCCCATTTTTTTTTTTTTTTTTTTTTTAAGAGCTCATCTGGCGACTGCCTAATTGGGCATTAGTCGCCGTATTAAAACTGGCCTAGTTCTAGGCTACTTTAAAATGAAATTAAAGAGAAAAAAAAAACACCCCAAAAGGGGGAAAGGAAGCAAGCTGGTGCGTCGGGGAGAGGTCCCCCCGGCGCAGGAGCGTGCAACTAAAGAAAAAAAAACAAACAAAAAACAAAACAAATGGAAAAAAACAAAAAAAACAAACCTTGCTTAAATAATAGGGAGAAGGCCGGCCTCCCCCAAGAAGTCAACAAGTCCACAAGTCAGTGTGCACGAATCTGTCCCAAGCACAAGGGACAGGCGGTAGCGACCCCGCCCATCCCGGTACTGGGACAGGTATCGTGCGCGAAGATCACCCAGACTGGGACATTCGACAAGAATGTGCCGAACAGTCTGGGGGACGACGCAGTCGTTGCAATAGGGCGCAGGCGAGCGCTCCATCAGATAGCGATGCGTCACACGAGTGTGTCCGATTCGGAGACGACAGAAAGCAACCTGAAGCCGCCGCGGCATTGGGGGATAGGTCCATGGGAACAGTCGCGGCGCAATGGCACGCAACTTTAAGTTCCCTTCGACCGTCTCCCATCTTCTTTGCCAAGCAGTCCGAAGAGCTGCCCGTATTCCTGCCATGTAGTCGGTGTGAGGAAGAGCGAAACGCTGGTCCGGTCGCAGAGTCCTCGCAGACTCTTTGGCGCGCTCATTCCCCGCAATTCCTACATGTCCAGGAACCCAGCAGAAGATAATCTCGACATCTGCCCGGCTCGCCAAAACCGTGGCGTCACGGATATCGCGAACCAGGGGATGCGGAGATTCCAATGTCCCGAGAGCACTCAGGGCGCTTTGTGAGTCGCTATAGATCACAATCCGGTCTCCGAACCGGGCACGTCGCGTAATCTCCCGTACCGAGTGGTGTATTGCCACCAGCTCGGCCGTGAAGACAGACGCAGCGCCTGGTAGAGCCCCGCTGACTTCAAACAGAGGGGATACGGCGTGGAAGCCGACCCCCTCTTGGGACTTGGAGCCATCCGTATACACTGGCACGGTACCAGCGTGACACGATGTGTGCTCCAAAAAGGTCGAACGCAATACTCCCGGCGCAGTACAAGCTTTGGGAGCAGAGGCGTGGCGACAAATAGCCAAATGTGGTACCCTCCAGGGTGGCGTCCTGGGCAGAACCAGGGGCGCCACCGGCCCGAGAGCTATATCTACCTCTCGAAGGAGTTTCCTGGCCCTAAACCCAAAGGGCTTAGGGTATGACTGGCGTCTCTCGGCGGCATAGGCACCATCGAGATCAGCTGCGGATGCAGTGAGAGCTGTTGGCGACTGAGGGAGGCGCCGGGCTCGCGCGTACAGGCGAGTGATGCACTGCACGCGGCGCAGAGCGAGTGGCATCTCCCCAGCATCGACCAACAGGCTCTCAATGGGGGAAGTGCGGAAGGCACCGGTCGCAAGGCGAAGGCCGGTGTGGTGGATCGAATCCACCTTCCGCAATAAACGCTCGGCTGCGGATGCATAAAACTCGCATCCGTAGTCGAGCTTCGAGCGAACAAAGGATCGATAAAAAAGTAAGGCGGTAGCCCTATCAGCGCCCCAAGCGCTGAACGTCACGGAACGGAGAATGTCCATGGCGCGGGTACAAGAGACCCTAAGGCTGCGAATATGAGCCTCCCAGGTGAGGCGTCGGTCGAATACAAGACCAAGGAAACGGTGCGACTCAACCACATCCAGGCGCACCCCATTAAGAAACAATTCTGGGTCGGGGTGAAGCCGTGGATGGCGGCAGAAGTGCACCACCTTAGTCTTGGCCAAAGAAAACCGAAACCTGTGCGCTTCGGCATAGCGAGAGACGCGGTTCAATGCCTGTTGGAGTCGACGCTCCAGAGTTGGCATCTGGGCCGCGCCAAAAGAGATCGAAAGGTCGTCCACGTAGAGCGTAGCGAGAACATCTTCCGGCAGCACCGAGGTGATGCCGTTGATGCTCAGGGCAAAGAGTGTGACACTGAGGACACTTCCCTGCGGGACACCCTCTTCCTGCTCCTTTGGGCCGGAGAGTGGTCCCCCCACCCGTACGCGGAATCGACGATCTCGCAAAAATTCAGATATAAAAATTGGGAGGCGTCCCCTCGCCCCCATCGTGTGGAGAGTCTCCATGATACCGTATCGCCATGCGGTATCATAGGCCTTCTCCAGATCAAAAAACACCGTGGCGTAGTGCTGTCTACGAAGGAAAGCCTCGCAGACGGCACTTTCCAGTCGGAGCAGAGCATCCGACGTGGAGTGGAACTTACGGAAGCCGCACTGTGCAGAAGACAGATGGCCTCCGCTGTCCAGGAAATAGGCTAATCTAACATTTACCAATTTCTCCATCAACTTGCACACGCAAGAGGTTAGAGAGATTGGGCGGAAACCGGTCGGAGTAGAGTGATCTCTCCCCGGCTTGCGAAAGGCGAGCACAGTAGCGATTCGCCAGGAGTCTGGGAGAAGACCTTCCACCCAGATCCTGTTGAACAAATCTAACAGAAAGGCCACAGTATGGCCCATCTGGGCAGCTTAACCTCAGTATATGGGGGATTGGTGTAGTTCTCCAGGAGCAATCAGGGAGATGAGGATGTCATCTGGGTGGCATCCTCCTCATGCAGGTGTACTCGTGTATGAGGACATTACAGGAAAGCAGTTAATTTCACAACTAATTAAATGAATGCAAAAAGTAAACTTGGGTGGGATGGGGAGTAAAGATTCTAGTCATCCTTTGGAAGCTGAATACACCATGTGACACTCCCAGGAGAGGGGAGGGAAGATGGTTTGTGTCAAATCGTCTTTTAACTTTGTGTCACAATACCTGTGATTTAAGAGGCAAGGGGAAAGATATGGCTGCCATCAAAGAAATGGGAAGTAAATTCAAATCCTCAATGCAAACTTACCTTCTCCAAAGCATCTTTAAGATCTACTTCCTGCCGTAACAGGAAGTTGACTTTGGATTCGAGGTCGACTTTGTTCTTTTCGAGAATCCTTATTTGTTCCCTGAGCTCCTCCTTTTCAACATCCACTTTTTCTTCCGCCATCTTTGCCTTGGCCAAAGAGTCGGAGAGTGTGGAAACCTACAAAAGAAAGAGGTAGGGCGGGGCAAAGTAGTATCAGAAACAGCAAAGTTCCATTAACCAGTGACTGACAAAATGTAATTACTAATGAGAAAGGTAAAATAATTCAAGAGAGGAAAATAAAAATTATTTAAGAACAAGAGAAGTATTAGAAAAAAACATGAAAGGAAAGACACAAGGGAAAATTTCAAAGAATTGTAAGCAAAAAGGAAAACTTTAAATCAATGGAAACATGAGGATTGGGAAAACGTGGAAGGGGCTTTGTTAGGGAAAAGTAACCAAGTAAAAAATGTTACGCAACTTGAAAAGGTGCAAATGTGACATACAAATAAGCAAAATAAGGATCACTGGTGGACGAACCTGTTGCTGAGCGCTCGTCAACTCAGAGTTGATGAGGTTGATAGTATGCATCAACTTCTGAATCTCGTCTTTCTCCTTGGTGAGTTTCGCTGACAGATACGATTTCTCGTCGATGAGTCCTGCCTTTTCCTTCTCCAGGTCGGCTACTTGCCGACCTCGCTTCTCGGCATCCTCCCCGATCGATTCCAGCTGGAAGGCAGGCAGGAAAGCGTTGTCTAATGCGAAAGCCAACTAACTAGGTTGAAGCAACTTCCTTCAGCGCTATCTCGAGGTAGCGTGCGGTAAGAAGTAGGGCGAAAAGCATTCACTTACCAACGGTGAAACCTGACATTGCTCTGCTACAGAGTTTTAATCATTGGTAGTTTAAATTTTTTTTAGTCTCGTTAACTTCATGATTGTAATGAGAGGCAAAGATAGATAGCAAGGATAAGGAAAATCTATTAATGTTGACCAAACCAGAAGATCAAGACACCACTCACAGAAGGGGGCATGTGCCAATGGCATAAGATGAAACCTAATCCTGTAGAAGATAAAAAAATCGGAAAAACACCATTACCTTCCTCAGTGTTACAACCGCAATCTGTGTGGAAATTTTTACACTTACAGTATCTGCGGTAAGTGGAACGCACTTCCAGTGGAAGTTGTCAACAGTGAATCTGTTGACCAGTTCAAGTCAAGACTAGACAAAGTCTTGAAAAGTGGCAATTTAGGGACGCAAAACAATTGAGCAGCCATGTGCCCCCTCGATTGCTAGTCCAAAGGTACCCTCTTTGAATGGACCGTAAGGTCTCCTAGGGTACTTTATTTTCTTGTTACTCCTTGTTAATACGCCTAGTACAGCAGACCTACTTTTCATCCATGAGACTTTCTACTCGAACTCTTAATATATTCATTCTTCATTCTATCTACTTTTCTCAAGCTAAACATGCACATTATCTATTTGAAATGTCATCAACCTGGAGCTTTCTTTTTCCAGACTATGTCACTCCTAAAAAATACAAATATACCAATGAATCCTACTGCACACAACACTTAGGCCTTTTCTATTGACTTTTTAAAAAATCCTCAGCATTTGATCATCTCGTATGTGGATGATGTTTGACCTCAGCTTTTCCTACACAACTTGCACACACTCACACAGGGTTTCCCGCGTGACCACAGAAACTTCCAGGCGAGGTATGGCCTGCCTCTGTAAAAAGGGAGAGTGGCGAGCCTAGTTGGGTGCTTCGCCAGATAAGAGCGTTTCTACTTCCTTTCATTTCTTCTGGAAACACACTTCTTTTCCACGAAGGGAACACGCAGGACTCCCTTAAATGAGAGAGGAACAAAAACCGCTTATCACAAGATCAGATCAGTTCAGATGTATTAAGTCATTATCTCCTCTTTCCCCCACAGGCCAAGAAGATGAGGATAGGCCTGCCTTAATCTAAAACCTCTCCATTACTCGCTGGTATCCATGGAAACTGCTCATTTCTGCATTTCAAAGTATAAGGTCGCCAATAATCACGAAATTCATAATCTTCAACCTACTCCAACTCAAAGCCATCGTTCCTCCAATGCTCGGCAAGTTTTCTACCCTCATTTCTTGTATAAATTCACCAAAGATACGGTGAAAAGCATAATTATCAATTCATATATAATTACATTGTTTTCACAATGCCTAAAGTGAAACGAATGAATTAAGTGCAATTATAGGGATTTAATTATCAGTAGTAAGTCGCAATGAAGTTAATAATTCCATCTTTTATCTATTACCATATTATTTTGCATATTTAATCAATATCATTAATTATTTATGGAAATAAAGCTCAAAATCCAATCTTTCTCCTTGAAACATTCCAGAATAGAGTATTCATTAAATATCCTCTAAATTCACTCCAAGCAATCAATGCCTTTGTTGGTTTTGAAGGTGAATCAAAGCAACAACAAATACTGGCATAGTGGCCACAAAAATTGGTGCCACATGTGTTTGTGATTCCCATCATTCCTTTTAGTATAATTCTCTATGTTCCTGAGATCTCAACATTAATTTTACAATCCAGTTCCACACTATATATAGCAATATTACGGGCTCAAATACTGTACTATCGATTACCTATTGCTTTCACATTTCTTTCTAGATATCTGCTCTGACACACTTCTTATTTTTTCAGTACAATTTCAGATTACAATAATAATAATGGATCATTAACATACAAGGTTTTCATTACTTAAAGGTTGATAATCTCTCACCAGAGGGGGACATTTCTTATCATATTCTTTTCCTATTTAAAAAAAACAAAAAACATCCATCGTTCTTCGCCTCAAACTAGTTGAAAGCTCATCAAACCTCGATTTGTGTGGCCTGGAATAATTGCAGGCATTGCAAAATGGACTCAAGCCTGTTTTTCTTGTAAGCACACCAAAGTCCATCATCACACTAGAGTTCTTCTGGCTCTTTTCCTTCAGACGTTACAATGCAATTTATCTAGATATTGTCAGTCTTTTGCATCATTCTCAGGGTTGTAACTATCATTTTACCGTTATCGATCGATTTACCGGTTAGACAGATATGTGAGCAAAGACCATTGGTCGGGCTTTCGTTTAAGGTTGGGTTTCATGATTCATTGGTCCCTCTACAATCAAAACTGATCGTGGGGACGCATTCAAAAAAACAATTTTTTTTATTCAGCGCCCATCATGGCGACTGCATACAAGGGCATAAATCACATTAATCATCTTATAGCTTAAAAATCAAACAACAAAAGCACCCCTCCCCAAAAAACAAACGAACGAACAAACAAAGGACAAAATAAACGCAGACATAAAAAGCAAGATAAAAGAAGAATGCCACGGGATCTGGAAGAGCCAGCCTAACCCACATCGCGGGAACATGCGAACAACACCAAATAGTCAAATAAAATGGAAGAGGCCAGTCTCCTCCAAGAAGTCAAATAGTCCACAAATCTATGTGCACGAACCCATCCCTGAGTACAAGGGAGCAGCGGTAGCGACCCCGCTTGTCTTACTAACGGGACATGCAATGTGCGTCAAGATCTTCCATATAGGGAAATTCAAGGGCAGTGCTCCATCAAATGGCGGTGCGTGCCGCGAGTGTGCCTAATTCAAAGACATATAAAGCACCTGAAGCCGTCGTGGGATTGGGGGATAGGTCCATGGGAACAGTCACGGCGCAATGACACGCAACTTAAGTTGTTCTCGGCTGTCTCCTATCTTCTTGGCCAGGCAGCCCCGATTTTTTGCCATGTAATCGGTGTGAGGAAGAGCGGAATGCTGGTCTAGTCGCCCAGTCCTCGCGGAGTGTTTATCCAGGCACCTAACAGAAGATAATGTCGACATCTATCCGGCTTCCGGCAACCAGGAGAGCACTAAAAACATTTTGTGAGTTGCTAAAGATCACAATCTGGTCTACGAACCGGGCATGACGCGTTATCTTCATTATTAAGTAGTGTATTGCAACCAGCTGGGGCGTGAACACAGAAGTAGCAGCTGGTATAGCCCCAGTGAACTCAGAGGGGATAAGCGTGGAAGCTGACCACCTTCTGGGACTTGGAGCCATCTGTGTACACTGGCAAGGATCCAGCGAGACACGAAATGAGCTCTAAAAAGCCCGAACGCAATACGTATGGGGAAGTTGAAGACTTGTGAATATAGGCGTGGCGACAACTAGGCAAAGGTACTGCCCTCAACGGTGGCGTCCTGGGCAGAACCATAGGCGCCCCCGGCCCGAAAGCTATACGAAGCTTTGAACGGGGTATCCTAGCCCTAAACCCAAAGGGCTTTGGGTATGATTGGCGGCTTTCGGCGGCATAGGCAAGTAGAGGTTCGCTGTGATTGCAGAGATGCTGTGAGTGAGTGAGGCGCCGGGCTCACGCGTACAAGAGCACTATGTACGGCGCAGAACGAGTTCCATCTGCCCGGCATCGAGAGTCAAGCTCTCAAAGGGTAAATGCGCCAGACGAAGATCGGTGTGGTGAATAAAGTTCACTTCAGCAATATACACTCAGCTGCGGATGCGTAAAACTCGCATCTGTAGTCAAGCATTGAATGCGGAAAATCGCGGAACGAAAAATGGCACGGGTATAAGAAATCCTACGGCTGCGAATATGAGCCTCCAGAATGAAGAGGCGGTCGAAAACAAGAACAAGGAAAAGGTGGGGGTCCATCACTTTCAGTCTAAGGGTACTTCTCATCTAGAGGTAAAGTCCAGTAGGCGGCCTTCAGCGAAATCACGGCGTGCAATGGATGCTGGCGGAGCAGCATTCGACTAGATAATGTGTAAAAAGCGGTCGTCAAATACTTCACCACTGACGCGAGGTTCGAGATTGCAGTCCTGTTCTCCTGGAAAACGGGACGGGAGTTCTGCGAGAACTTGCCCAAAATCTTTTGACTCAAATCTGCAAGAAGGGGTCTTGCCGTTGAGTGAAGACACGTATGACCGACAGGAAGAGCGGCAGCGTGTTTCGAATATACCAGAACCTAGTCCTAGCTCAACGAAATTCACCCACAGTGAATTCGTTCGGGCGACGCTTATAGCGTATGTAGGTCGTGCTAAACAATCAGATGTTCCAGGAATAGTATTTCGACCAACGGCGATGACATTGCCGAAGAACTAAAAGGCCTCATCCATCGACCTAAACTCCTTGACTGGGAGAAAGAAATCACTGATTTCCTGAAATGCAGACCACCACGATCGTTTAGGCGGCAGCAGCCTATAAAATGAAAGTAGACTGGAAAATGGTCATTACCATGGTCATAGACCACCTCCAACCCAAAACCAGTATGTGCATCGGGAGAGCACATAGACAGATCGAGGCAAGAAAATGAAGCGGTTCTTGGTCAGTAATGCGTAAACTCATCGCATTTTGGACTGACATTTCCAGCTAGTCAATCAAATCGGCAAGGACACTACCACCTATTTGATCCAGTATTTTCCCCAGAGGAGAAGAATGGGTCTCGGCCATCGTGGCACGGCACGGCGGAAGTCCCACGCTTTCGAAGTTGGCTTCACGGTGGAATAAAAGCAAAACTAGATATCCAGGTGTAGCTGCCCTGCCACTGCCTGAAGGGGGGCATTTATAGCAAAGAGAAGAACAGAGAGATCATTCCGGGTGTAAATCGCTCCAGCCAGGAACCCATCGCGTGGTGGTGGAGTCGCAAAGCACTTATACCTTGGGAGTGTGGGCAGGTGGCATGTGCTGGGCAAGGTCTGCTGCCAAAAAAAAAATAGCTAACGGTAAATGGGAGGAGACTAGCCTGCGCAACTCCTCACAGTTGGCTCGGAGTCCACGGCAATTCCATTGAAGGAATATGTCCTACAGGCCTAGCTAGGAGGAGATGCGGGGCTTCCTTCGAAGTGAAGTCCCTCACGGGAATGGCCGTACGCTTCCCAGAGGCAGAACTCCATCAGCCATTGACCACATAAGTTGCTCTCGCCATCGAGGACTTATCGGGGGAGGTTGGGCGTCCTATGCGAGTCTATTCCACCCTGCGCACCCTTTTGCGGTCGAGGCGGCTTTGGAGACAGGGCTTCATTGGGAGGGAGGGGGGGGGCTGCATCTCCGAGCGGCCCGGTTTAGCTTTGGTTGAGGGTGTAGGAGCCGAAGCTCTTTTGGTTGTGTTCTCCTTTCGGGGGAGAGCTTTAGGAGAAACTGAAGACGACCTCATGACTACCTTCGAGGGGTTTGCCTCCTGTGAGTCTAACGAATCAATGAACGCGCGCGGAAACGCCAGGGGATGGGTAGAACCTGCAGAAGATTCGAATGGGCGCGGAAGGGATCGTGCTCGTAGGCCAAGGGGTCATGAGGTGTAAAACGTTCTAGATACCGTTGGGCGCGCCAGGAGAGACGAGCCGCAGCCTGAAGGACAAGGATTTCCTACTCCAGGAGATACGCGCCACAATCTTCGAGGAAGCACGGTGATGCTCTCCGCAATTTACACACTTGGTCATACACGATAAGGTCTTATCGTGTATGGCCAAGTGCAGTTAATTACACGGACTTCGGGTAAATACGACTTAGCACGTCTATATGAGCGAATCATATGGCCGAAGAGGTGGGAGTAGTAGCACTTCTGCGGCACTGGCACGAATGCCTTCACGCGTTATCGATATCAACCGGCACCCACCGACTCAGGAAACCTATCAGGATCGAACGTGAAGAGTGTAGGGGTGGGATACAAGGACCCTCTCTGTTTTCTCATCACACGCTCGACCTTGAATGCAGAGTAGTTTACGAGTTCCCTCGCATAAACCAAACATTTGACGAGATTTATGGTAGAGAGCGGCGCTACACTCACCGCCGTTTTGCCACAAGGCTCCCGTACGAGAAAGGGGTCACCTTCAGCTGTCTATCAGTCAATCTAAATAAAGCTCTCTTTTGAAGGAGCAGGTGCCTTTGGCCAAATTGCTGCCATCAGTGGATCGAATAACTAAAAATCGCTCGAAGTCAACGGGCTTGAAACCGCTAAATAATCTCTGAACGAGGGTCCACAAAATAATCGAGGTTCTGCTCATCGCACTTGGGACTTTGGTCTTGGCCTAGTCGCTTTCCAAAACGGCTGCAGTCCCGTGCATTCCAGTAGCCCCAGCAAATGGGAGAGAAATAAATGTCCTCTTTGATTTCATCTTATCTCTTTTCTTTTTAGGAGAGGAGGGCGAGGAGTAACACGCTTCGCTTCCCCCTCCGCTGAAGAAGGGGCTGCAGGGCCGGATAGACCAGCCTCAGCCAGAGCTTTCTTAGAGATGATCTTGGCCGTCAAAGGGGCACCAGGCGGTGGGTCCGTGCAGGCTGAGGAGGGCCTTTACAGAGGGGCGGACTCAGATTCGGTGTCTGGCAACAACCAAAGGTTCGCTCCCTTGGAAAACTACCACCTGGGGCAGGGTCACCAGCTGACCAAATTTACCCAATGAGGGGCCTTACTGGCCACCCCCTCTACTTCTAAGGTGTCGGGTATCCCGACCAGGGACTCATAGGGCCTACGGCCCGTCACTGAGGCCGGCGTACGACCTGCATTGGGAATATAGGAGTAGCGGGCATGTTGGCTTCAATCAAGGTGACAAGGAATATCTAAGGGGGTGGGGTGAGTCAGCTCTCCGCAACTTTAGAGAGGAAACCGGGGCGGTGCGTCCTCTGTCGGGGTCCTGAGAAAGCAAAGGGGGACTACCTGCTGCAAGTGAATTGTCGCCTGGAGGCAACTTAACAAAAGGGGGAAGGGAGAACCCCCGAACCTGTAAAAAATGGAGAGAGATAAGTGCCCTCTCCACTTTAAGAGTCATGTAGGGGATTTTTAAGAAAGCACAGCGGAGAGGGTACTTTCGTCAGAGGTGGAGTTGCACGAGGGCTGCTCTGAAGATGCCAAAGGTGAAGCCTCTCCACCTGTCAGAGTGGTGTTGTATCTTAGCTCCTCGTCCGCATCAACACCAAGGTCGCACGAGGATTGAGAGAGAGGGACGACACTCAAAATTTTGCTGTAGCCATTTTAAGGTTTGAAAGCCTGCCTACATCCGCATCCAGCCGCTCCCACTTAAACTATGTCAGGTTTTCGGACTTTTCAGGGGTCTGCCATGGGTCGGTTAAAGGATGGTATTCGCAACCTAGGACAGCGACGCACACTGACCAGAAGTTGCCCGGTGGCTGGTCCTTCCCCAAAGCTCGCAGCTCCCAACTGAGCAACCAGCGAGTCAGGGTGGATATCCTTGGTAGGACATACTGATCCTGGACAGGACGGTCAAGATCTGAAGATCTATTGTGGCAGAACCAGAGACGGGACACAAGACATTTAGTTGGCCTAGCAGCCACAAGGTCTTAAAGCCCACCCGCCACAGCAGTACAGCCTTATGCATCTGAGAACGTCCACGCGGGGGTAGTCACTAGTCAGTTCATTGGATGACTGGTTATTGGGACAAAACCGATATTCCCATTATTTGCACCCCAACGACCAGGTTCACTCAATGCCTGGTCTCTTGCAACCTGTAGGTATTGTTTATAGAGCTTCCAAAGCTTCTATTCTGAGAATGCAAGAAGTAACTGACCAGGTCCTTAAGCCTAAACAGAGGGGTGAGGGAATATTTGGAGAAAAAGGAATGCTGAGAGGGAGCGTGGAAGAAGTGCACCTACAACTTCCCAAGGCCGTTAAAGAATTCAATCCAACCCAGTGAGATGCGTGTACCTAATTTGCACTGTCTGGGTGAGGACAGTTCCTCCATGTACCAAGAGCAGGTAGACAAAGGGTTAAGGGAATAGTCGTGGAGTAAAATATAAAAATAAAGTAGCACAGAGAGGGAGGGATGGGGGAGTGCACCAACAGCTTTACCAGGCCCCATTTGGGAGTTCATATCAACCCAGTGACAAGGCTTCCCTAATTTTGCATTCAAGCCGAGGTGTGCAATTCATCCAGGTAACAAGTGTAAAAGACTACATAGGGTACCCTCCTGCGGGGAATTCGAATCCCACCAATGACAAACTCTTATGACGATTATTAACTCATTTCTCTTCCATACCACTAGCTATCGCGAATAGAGTAACAGAGCTCTTTTGACAAGTTGACGCTGATTTCGCTTGAAATTCATTCCTCTTTGAGAAAGAACTGTTCTGTTGATAAATTAGTTTAAGGTTCATATCTTCATCTTTGTCTGAACAACCTTTACCTTCTCGAGATTCTATTTGCATACATATGTACATAACTTGGTATGAGCGATGGCCGAGACTCACCCTCCCCCTCATTTTTTGTCTATTGTAACTCAGCTTGCCACCCTTTGTAACCTGTTTATGATGTAACCTTCCTCAAGCAGATAATGAAGTACACATGAAGATCAGAATGACAATCCCTGGTAAGCCTGAAGTCACCATGGGCCATTGCCTGTTGGGGAGTGGTGATGTCCCAGTCGTTTTATATGTACTTGACGCCAACCAGCGATGGTGCAGCCATTCGTGACGCCAAAGGGGAAGGAGAACCTGTTCTGTGTCAGGGAAATGTGGATATGAGGTGCCCCCATATGCCATAAAAATACTCCATCGGCAGGGTTCCGGAACAGAGGAAAGGGTGCAGATGTTGAAATGATAGCAGGGTTGTAATTGGCTATGTGCATGATGTGTGTGCCTCTACTTACCCTTGTGGGTGTATCAGTGTATCCTCCCAATGGGTGGTTAGTTTGTGAAGAGATTTGAGAGTTTTATCTGAGCACTCATGCAATGATTCACTGCCTACACATCAGAAATCTAACTAGGCTACTGGACTTCCCCTTGCACTAGGCTACTGGACCTCCCCTTGCACTAGGCTACTAGAGTTCCCATTGCACTAGGCAACTGGATTTCCCCTTGCACTTAGCTACTGGAGTTCCCATTGCACGTGGCTACTGGACTTCCCCTTGCACTAGGCTACTGGACTTCCTCTTGCACTAGGCTACTGGACCTCCCCTTGCACTAGGCTACTAGAGTTCCCATTGCACTAGGCAACTGAATTTCCCCTTGCACTAGGCTACTGGAGTTGCCCTTGCACTAGGCTACTGGACTTCCCCTTGCACAAGGCTACTGGAATTTCCCAATGGATTTATTGTAACAGGAGCAAATTGAGTGTCCCAAAAGGGTTCAAGGAATAATCTTAGACAAACTCAAGGATTAAGAGAGTAAATATTTTTAAAAAGAGACGAAATCTTTAAGCAATTCATAAATGGTTTAATATTTTTTTATGTTTAAAATTAAGTGAATTAGTCATGTTAATTATCTTATTTACTTAATGGCATTGTTTTTTATTACATTAAAAGTTTTTGAAAGTTTAAAACAAAGGCATAAAAAATACAGACTAGAAATTGTGATAAAATGCGACATAAACATTAAATTTTGATTTAATAATTATCTAATTTTTTTGTTATTCCTCTTTACAGGCAAATGAAAAGAAGCAAACTTAAGGGTAAAAGCATAAGTGAAGCTCAAAAGAATATTTGAGTACTTTTAGCTTGGTGGGTAATGTAAAATATGACTGAATGATACTTTACAAGGCAAACGTCACAAAATGTGATCATTTTAGTTCTCTTGTGTGAACAGACGCATGCTTGTATTTTTAAGAGTATCAGTATGGAAGTTGGGCAGAACTATTGCTTGTAGTGGGGCTCTAAGAATACCGCACAGTCTCCTAGGACATGTCGTAAAAGGTGACTAATCCAACATATGGGTCACTGATCTAACATGAGGCACACCCAAGAGATTTGATCCTGTAAGATCACAGTAAATGGCGGAGTTGTCCAAGAAATTGTCCAGTCATGCCATTTAACATGCATCAATGAAGTGTGTGTGCACACACGCAATGTCAGTGGAGAGGTAGTAAATTAGTTTAAAAGGGAGATGCACTATGCGAGATGAACGTGAATGACTAGTTTTTGTAGGATGGAGTGAGTAAAGTGCGATCATGTGTGGAACAGGGTAGTAGGAGTAAAGAGTCTGGCACTGCCTTTGAGTGATGAGTGGCATGATGCAAAGGTTGAGTATGAATGTGTGAGGTCAAGCATTATATGGCGAAGTTGAGGTTGTAAGGGTGAGATTGTGCATGGTTGTAGTATATAGGCCCTGTAATGATAGAATTAAAGCTGAGAAAGAGACATTCTAGAATGATCTGAGACGAGTGGTGGAGGAATTGCTAATGTGAATCGGTTGATGGTTGTAGGAGATATGAATAGAAGAATAGGTGATAGAATGAGAGTGGGGATAACTGGAGACCTTAGTAAATCTGGGGCATCTTTCCAGCATCCACAAGTAGGGTTTAAATGGGGGGAACGTGCGGCAGGCACTGGAAGCCAGGCAGAGACCTGTGTGGTGGATCAAGTCCACCTCCCGTAATACACGCTTGGCTGCGGATGCATAAAACTCGCATCCCGAGTCGAACTTCGAACGACCAGGGATTGATAAAAAAATAAAGCAGTAGCCCTATCAGCGCTCCAGGTGGTGAACGTCACGGAACAAAGAATGTCCATAGCGCGGGTACAAAAGACCCTAAGGCCGCGAATATGATCGTCCTAGGTGAGGCGTCGGTCGGTTCAACACAAAACAGTGCGAATCTACCACTTCCAGGCGAACCCCATTCAAGAACAAGTCTGAGTGGAGCCGTGGATGACGCATAAGTGTACCGTCAATTCTTGGCAAAGGACAACTGAAACATGGGGGCTTCCCAGAGTGAGAAATGCGGTTCAATGTCTTTGAAGTTGACGCTTCAGAGTTGACATCTGGGCTGCAAAATAAAAAGGAGATCGAAAGGTCATCCATGTAGAGCGTAGCGAAAAAATCTTGCGGCAGCACTGATGTGATACCGTTGATGCTCACGACAAATAGTGCGACACTGATGACACTTCCATGCGTGACACCCTCTTCCTGCTCAATTGGGCAGAGAGGGCTCTCCTCACCCATACGTGATATCAACAATTTCGCAAAAACTCCGAAAAAAAGATTGAGAGGCGTCACCTCACCGCTATCGTGTGGAGAGTCTCCACGATACCGTATCGCCATGGGGTATCAGACTTTTCCAGATCGAAAAACACTGTGAAATATTGATGTCTACGAAGGCCTCGCAGACATTTTTTTCTGCCAGAGCTGAGCATTTGACCTAGAGTGGAACTTGCGGAAGCAGCACAGTAGGGAAGAAAGGTGGCCTCCACTCTCCAGCAAAAGGGCTAGTCTAATACTTACCAATTTCTCCATCAACTTACACAGGCAGGAGGTTAGAGAGATTGGGTATAAACCGGCTGGGATAGATTGATTTCTTCCAGGTTTGCGAATAGCGAAAATAGTAGCCATTCGTGAGGAGTCTGGTAAGAAACCCTCTGTCCAGATCCTATTAAGCAAATCTTTCAGAACGGCCATGCCTCGCTCACCTAGCTATCGAAACATGGCATACGGGAGATCGTCCGGACAAGGGGCGGTGTCCGTGCACTGAGTGAGAGCGGAACGCAACTCACTCAGAGTAAACCTGTCGTTGAAGGGTTCTCCGCCTCTGGAGGTAAAGTCCATTCGGTGGTCTTCAGCGACATGACGACGTGCATTGAATACTGGCGGAGCAGCATTCCGGCTAGAGAATGAGGAGAAACGGTCGCGAATGGACTCTGCCACGGACGAAGGATCCGAGATTGTGGTTCCATTCTCCTGGAGAACGGGATTGGGGTCATGCGAGAACATGCCCCGAATCCTTTTGACTCGTTTCCACACCTCAGCTAGAGGGGTCTTTTCCGTTCAGTGAAGATACGTATGCCTGCCATGAGGAACGGCGACGTAGTTCGAAAGATACAGGAACCTAGATCGACGAACTTGACTGACAGTGAAATCGTTCAGGGGGCGCTTATAGCGGAGGTAGGCATAACGCTTCTGTTTGAGGGACGTCTCGCACTCGGCTGACCACCACGCAAGCGATCGGCGTGCAAAACGGCCATACGTTCTAGGAATAGGAGTTAGCCCCGCGCAATGACATTGCAGGAGAATTTAAGGGCCTCATCCATCCATCCAATGGCCGACACTTATCGACCTGGACCGAGAAATCAGTATTCCTGAAATGAAAACAACAGCGCCCAAGCCAAGCACCATCGCCGTGGGTCTCTGAGACAGCAGCAGTCAGGAAAATAATATTTGAATGGGAAAGTGATCACTACCATGTAGGTCATCGGCCACCTCAACCAAAAATCGGGCAGTGCATCCAGAGAACACAAGGATTGAGAGACAGGAAAATGAAACAGTTCTCGGGCAGTGATGAGTAAACTCATTCAGAACACCTATCTCCAGCTCGTTGATTAGATCAGTAAGACCCCCCCCCCCCGGGATTGATCGAGTAGTCTCCACAGAGGGGATGTCTACCGTTCAAAATCCCCGAGCAAGAGAAAGTGCTACGGCAACCGTGCCACGACGCGGCGGAATTCGCCCGCATCCAAGTCTGCTGAGGAGGGAATGTACACAGAAATAACAGTATACCTCCTATCCAAGTGCAGCGATACTAATACTACTACCTGAAGGGAGGTATTTATAGCAACGAGAACGAAGACATCATTTTGGGTGTAAATCGCTCATCCTCTTGATAGGCCCTCCATCCAGTTGTCGTGAGGTCGCCACTGTAAGGAGATGAGCCTCCGCAGCTACTCCCAGGTGGCCCGGAGTCCGCGGCAATTCCATTGAAGGAATATGACCTACAGGCCTAGTTCGGAGGAGATGCGGGGCTCTCTTCGAAGAGAAACCCTCACGCGAATGATCATGTTTTCCGGAGGCAGAACTCTGGGCGTTATTCGCCGGACAATGCGCTGTCGCCTTCGAGGACTTATCGGTGGAGGTAGGGCTCGCTATGCGAGAATTTGTCTCACTCCGCCTAGAAATCTTCGGCGGACGGGACTGCTTCGGAGGATCCACCGTCTCCGAGCCAACCAGTTTAGCCTTGGGTTGGGGTGTAGGAGTCGAAACTCCTTCGATGCTGTCCAGCTTTAAGAATCCCGGAAGACGGTCTCGCTAACACCATCAGGAGTGTTACCTCCTGTGAGTCTAATGACTTGGTGGAGGCGCGGAGCCTTGGTTTGAACCCTCTGTGCTGCAGAAGAGTTCCGAATGGGCGCAGAAACGAGCGAGCTTGTGGGCCTAGAGGGGCTAGAGCGGAGGTGTCAATTTTAAAATTGCGGCATAGACGTCCCAGGCAGCACTGTCTTCGCCAAGTCCTTAGTCTCGCGTAATGAGAGACGATCCGTAGCTTAAACGGCCAGGATTTCCTTCTTCAGGCGATACGCACACACACCACATTGCTTCGAAGAAGCGGGGTGCGGACCTCCGCAATTGACACACTTAGTCATACACAATAAGGACTTATCATGTACGTCCTTAGAGCATCTTACATATATTTCGGATTAACCCGACTTTGGACGTCTACACGAATGATTCGTATGGGCGTAGCACTTGCGCGCAGGGGCACGAATTCCTTCCCACGGTAGCGATACAAACCGGCACGCACCGACTCAGGGAGTTTGTCACAGTCGACTGTGACGAAGAGTGTAGGGGTGGGTCTCGAATCCCTAACTGTTTTCTCAACACACGTTTGACCTTGACCGCTACTTGGTTGGCCAGCTCTTAAGATGATGTCATCTATGGAGTAGTCCACAAGTTCCCTCGCGTAAACTAATTATTTCACGAAATTTATAGTAGAATGCATCGTCGCACTCACCGACGTGCCATCAAGTGTCTGAAGATCACAATTAATGGCCGCCTAGGAGGGATTCGACGCATTCGCTAGTGCTTTCCTTGATGGATCATGTTGCCCTTGGCCAACACGCTGTCATCAGTGGAGGCAATAACCATAAAGCGTTTGAAGCCAGCGGGCTCGAAAACACCAGGTAGTCTCTCAATGTGGGGTCCCGACGAAATCGAGGCTCCGCTCGGCGCACTTGTGACTTTGGTCTTGGTCTGGGCCTACCCATCCGGGGGAGCATCATGGCCTGAAGTCCCGATCTTGACTTTGGGCTTGCCCAAACGGCAGCCGATCCGTCTGTCCCAAGAGCCTCCGCGGAGGGAGAGGAAGACTTTGTTTGCTTAGTCTTTTTCGGGGAGGAGGGTGGGGAGTGGACCCACTTCTCTCTCCACCGCCGAAAGGAACCCTTAGGCCGGATGGACCAGCCTCACCAAGATCCTTCTCTGAAATGGAGAAGATCTTGGCTGTCAAAGGGTCACCAGCCGGGGAACTAGGTCACTCCTCTCTTTGTGAGTCGTCAGGGGGCCAACCCGTCTTAAGAGAAGCTTACACAGGGGTAGACTCAGGTTCGGGGCTAGACCCCATGGAAGATGCTGACGTTGGGGCTGGGTCACCTCCGGGACCATGTCCATCTCAGTGGGAGCCACCATGAGGCCATTCCCACCACCCCCACCAAGACATCACAGATCCCATTCGAGGTATCTTTTGTCTCTGGCCAGCGAACCGGCATCCAACGGGGTAGAGAGGGGAGCACGTACGTTTGCCCACTGAGAATACAGGACTGCAGGACGATAGGTGCAGGGACTGACGGGGCCGTGCTATCCCTTGACCCCCCCCCACACGCACCGAGGGGGTTGGCCGTATCGAACCGCTGTCACCGGGAGCGGAAAGTTTTGGGCTGCCTGCCTGCTCTTTTGACAGTCCCCTGTGAAAGTGAAGGGGGGACTGCCGCTGGAAAGGAGATAGAGTCGCCAAAGAGCACTTCCGGAGAAAGGGGTGAGGAAAAATAGTGCAAAATAGTGCCTACATCATCGCAACCTGCTGCACAAAAAAACACACCAATACACCACCTAAATGCCGAAATAATAATCATCCCCCCCAATCAAGTACCCCCTAACATTATATGCAAACAGTTTCTTCAGTAAAATGCTATGCCCCTCACCCCCCGCCCTCTACACTTAATTAATAGATAACCTACCCCAAACCAGAACAATATAAACCACATACATACCCATTTTCCCCCAATAACACTTCAAACAGAGCAGCAAAATGTCCTACTCTAGAGCCCTTCCCGCGATATTCTCCAATCCGAAGCAACCTTATATCGCCGTCAGTTTCCCTGGCCTCTCTGTGATTCAGGGCACCTCTTCACCCTACATGAATACAATAACAGATTCGACCCTGATACCCCCACGCAGCGACTGTCCGCGCTGCAACCACAAACAAAATGAAAACACAGCCCCGTCCTCCATATTCACTAATCCGAATCAGTCCTAGAGATCGCCGAACTAGAGTTTCACTGCTCGCCTGCGATCAGAACACTACCCTACTCTACCCGACATGAATAGAAAAATAGATTAAAACCCCAAATTACGTTGCTGCCACCTTTCAGTAACCTGAAACTACTGCTCATCTCATCCTATCCTGCTCCCCTCTTGACCATCTCAAAGCCTCTTCCAATATAACCTCTCCCTGAGAGCTTTGGAGCAGGGCACATGCTGTGGTAGGCTTCCCGAGAGCTGCCGGGGGTTCGATCGAAAAGAACGGGGGGGGGGGCAAGGTAAGAAAGTTCATTTTAGGTTAGTAGTGTGGTCGTTTTGTAGGCGGGTTACTGTGTGCTTGTTTTTTTGAGAATGGGATGAGTTTCTGTATTAAAGTAAGTAAGCTGTAGTGTGCTAGGTATACATCGTGTCTTAGTGTAGTTGAGGAAGGTTTTTAGGCGAGATTATAGAGTTAAGTCGGATTTCTGGGATTAAGGAAATATGAATGTTGTAGGTGTTTATAATTTTTTGGTGATTCTTGCAGGTTGTTTCATATGTCATCAGTGTTGAATTGCAGGATGTTGAGAGAATGGGTGGGATGCAGGATGTGTGATGCAGGGGAAGTGTGTTCAGTTGTGCATGGGTTGCAGGCATCGGGGTATGTAATTGTTTAGAGACTGAAAATAGGTGTATCGCTCTACTTACAGTCCCTATATGGGCTGAGAAAGATGGGTTTAGAGCGGGGAGTGTGTGTGTGTGTGTGTGTGTGTGTGTGTGTGTGTGTGTGTGTGTGTGGCTCAAATATTAGAAGGGAGACAACTGAAAAACATGGGATAAGAGCTGTAGTGTGTGTTGGATCCATTGATATGGGAAAAGCATATGATGGTGAAGATTGGAAATACTTGATTAAGATTCTAAGAATGTATGCAGTGAGTGAGAAACTGTTGAAGGGTGTGAAAACAATTTATGCTTAAAGGAAGGCATATGTATGAGTGAAAAATGGGAATGAGGAAAGAGCTGTGAGATTGATTTGAAATGTTGAGGGATATGTTTTATGCTGATGGCATGGTATTTGGCTGAAAGGGAGAGAGAGAGAGGAGGGAGCTAAAAGTATTAGGTCATCCCATAATTCAAGCATCATTTTTTTGTTAAGTTTATCATTATTTTCTTGTTTAAAATTTTAAACAACTCTGAAGTTAATTATATATAAGTATTTATTTATTAATTTAATAGGTAGTATAATTTCCATGTTTCTAGCACTAGTCTACATGTTTCTACTAACTTTTCAATACCTAATGTTTGTAAAAATTATTTGACTGATTTAAAAAAAAGTTCTCTGAGTTTGTTTTGATCTATTCTGTCGTTAACATCTTCATTCTCTGAGTTTGTTTTGATCTATTCTGTCGTTAACATCTTCATTCTCTGAGTTTGTTTTGATCTATTCTGTCGTTAACATCTTCATTCTCTGAGTTTGTTTTGATCTATTCTGTCGTTAACATCTTCATTCTCTTCAAGTGATTCGTTAGACTCCTTAAAGGATAGTAATGTTATGGGGGTAAGGAGAATGAGGATGGAGGATGACTCCTTAGTTCCCAATCAAAATTGTTCAACCACACTATGGTACCTCTTGGAATATGAGGTCGCACACTGTCTCGATGAAAGAGCCCTCTTTTAATGATTAATGTTGTCCTTTTTGCCTTCAAGTGCTGCAAGGAAAGGGTCCAATAGTGCAGTAAACCAAATAGCTTTGGTAATAGTAAGAAATCTTTTGTGTGTTGACTGGAACAGGAGCTGCCAAGTGTAGGACAGGAGCTGCCAAGTGTAGGCCATGAATGGTCTTTTGCAGTCTCCTTCTTTTCTTATGTTCTTATGTTCTTCTTATTCCGGTTACAAAGCTCAAAATGGATTCTGCCATTCATATCCTACCCAACGCAGAAGTGAATCCTCCGTGGATGAGGCCCCTGTTTTAGTTGGGGGTCTTGGGTTTTGCAACCTTAATTCCAGTGTCTAAAACTTTTGATATTTTAGAACATTTTTAAATAAAAATCAAACGATTTTTTTACAAACTTGGTTTGGAAAAATTAAGAGAAAGATGGAAACTAGTGGGAGAAAATGGTGGAAATTATATTAGGTTTTAAAATAATAAATACTTATTTAAATATAAATAATTTCAGAGTTGTTTGATTTCTATCCTTTAAATAATGCTAAACATGGGAAAAAAAAATGCTGCATTATTTATGGGATGACCTAATATATTCATGAGATTTTGAATGGTAAGAAAGTCTAGGGTACGATCAGAGCACTATTGAGTATTAGAGGTGTGAGGATGACATGTGCCAAGAAGCTGCACGAGAGTACGCTGGTGCGAACGTCGGTGTATGGGAGTGAGACTATGGTATGGAAGGGGAAGGAAAGATCTTGAGTGAGAGCAGTGGAAATGGACTACTTGAGAGAGGGTGCTTGGAGTGCGAAGGGTAGATTTAGTGAAGAATGACTGGGTGTGATAAGAGGTATTTATGGTATAAACGAGGTTGTAACTGTATTCTTGAGGTGGTAATGGCATGTAAAAAGAGTTGATGGAAATACACTTGCGAAGAGGAGATACGAGATTGGGTGTCACAGTGGGGCGTAGGTTTGGAAGATCGCGTTAGAGTTGATTATGTGAGTGTTTGAGGGAAAAGGGGTTGACCGAAGAGGAAGTGGATGATATTGTTTATGATACGTGTGCATTGAGGGGGGGGGGAGGGTTGTGAATGGATGTGCTTGAGCTCTTCTACCCATGGCTGAACTCTAAATGGAGATGTGCTACAGTACATAGCACTCCACCGCTATGAAGGGCCAAAAGGTGGAAAAAATGATGCGTGACTTTATGCTTGATCCAGAATTAAGTGGTGGGAGGGGTGTGGTGGATAAGACATATTGATGAGCGCCGACCTCATTTTGTGGGAAGGCGGTTTCAATATGATGACGGCCTATCCCAACCAGGAAAAAATATTTGTTGCTCGTTTTAAAGCTTCCAATGGCGGAAACGACCGAAATACAAAACTAGGCCCTTAATCGGCGAAGGTGTCGACGATTTCTTTGGCTAAATGAAGATTTGATCTCATAAACATGTAATTTATGATCTGAGTACTTGGGACAAGTATATTGGGGGTGACTAACGATATGGAGTTGAGGCGAAAAAATAGGAAATGAGTGAATAAAAATGAGTAGAAGAAAGGAACGAGCATTACACGAGCCTTTGGCAAACCTCATACTTAATGTTGAGGCCGGAATGGATGTCTTCAAAAGCCATCAAGAATATGGATAAAAAAAGAGAGCAAAAAATGTAGGCATGTGAACTAAGACGATCCTAGCAGGAGGATACATAAAGCAATAAAAAAAATTGGACGTTGACTTCCATAGAAGGGATTGCTCAAGTGTAAACACAGCACGCTATGGTATACCCCTCCCTGAAACCTAATTCAATAGCAAATTTTAGGGAAAATGGGTTGAAAGTCTGTGAAGCAAGAATTAGATCTGAAGGAGTCTGAGAAGTTCACCAAATTTGCCAGAGATCTTGATAAAGACTTTCAAACGCTACTCAACAAGTTTCCAAGAAGACTGGAAGCTCCTCTTTAGAAGTGAACTATAAAGTTATATCAATGAAATAGTTGATTTTATTACTCTTTATCTCAAGGGTAAGTAACAACAACCTCTATGGATCTACATAATGTGATGCGATATTACATATAATGATGATGGAATCATCTTCAAAAACTACAAGGGAGGAATAATTTGGAGCTTAAGTGTATGTTTGCTCTTACGTGGACAGCTTTATCAGATTCCATATAAGGGTTAAGTGAAAAGGAATGGACCGATTAAACGATTCTTGGCAAAATAACAAACATATTTCTAATAGGTTTATCTCGATCGCTAAATACAAGCTCCAAATTTGTGTCTTCGGTAGTTAGTGACTTGAGCCTTGTTGTGTGACGAAGTTAACTTTGCAGAATCAGGATGACCTGACTCAACAATGTACTCGAAGCAGCGATTGCCTATCACGACTAACTGCAACTTACGAACTACGGTAAAAATCGTACAGTACGGCAGTGAAGACCTTAGGAATAAAATTGATACCTAATATGCTTATTCATTGCACTGTAAGTTACGAGTGCACCGTGTGATCTAGGGATACCTTAAAAAATAAAGCGAAATAACAGGGCTTTTGAAGTCTGAGTCAAAAGCACCTCTTGAGCGAAACAAGATGGAAAAATGGAAAGAAAGCCTACGTGAAACGGGGTTAGATTCACGAAGACACGACTCACCTGCATTTTGAGGGACTGGTTGGTTTTCTCGAGATTGAAAGATTCAGCCGTGGCCACGTCCAGATCTTCGGTGAGACGGTCCTTTTCGCGCGAAATGTCGTCCTTGGTACGATTAAGAGCCTCGAGTTCATCCCGGAGCTCGGCGATCGTGGTCTCGAGAGAGCACTGAGAGGATTCGGCTGTCTCATATTGTTTACGGAGGTTAGAGAGCTGCTCTTTGGAAGAGTTGAGCTTGAGCTGCAACGAGGAAAGTGTGAGACCTACTGCGATGGTGAATCGAGGCTGATCATTGAGAGAGGGGAAAAGGCAGGAGAGAGTAAGTTCCACTTATAGAAGCGTAAAACGCAAGAAACCTGGCGTATTCTGTATTACAACCGGAAGCACGAGATCGGAACACCAGCAAATACATTTTTAATAGTTATTTCTGTGTTTGAGGAGTAAAAATACCACAACCATATTAGCTGCGCGTCGTAAAAGACGAATAACTGTGACGTTCTCCAGCATAAAATGGACAAAACCAGTGAATTGGTAAGCCACTTTCGTCTCTAGGATTAGGGTGGGCCAGGAGGCTGAGTGTTAATTTTAAATTAGTTAGGGCATTCATTCATGGCAGCAAATCATATGCAAGGGGCAAAATTTGTACTTGATTATCCAACTGAAACCTTCTCCAAAAACGCGTTGCTTTGATACATTTCTGTTATTAGGGTCACACACAGCATTCCTTTAATGCGCTTCTGCGTTATTGGGGGGCACTCTCAGCGTGACTTTGATGCGTTTCTGTGTTATTGGGGGCACTTAGCGTTGTATTGTAGTTTTATTTCCTTAGTCACAATGAACCAAGCACACCCCCCTTGCAAATTGTCTCAACCCAGTGTATTAGAGAGGATTCTACCCGGTGGATCAGGTGAACATGTCCGCGACGGCAATCGGAAAATAAACCGAAAAGGATCGAATAAAACTACGGATGGACCAAATTGGCCGATACGAAGGGAGATAGAGTGGGAGAATGAAGTGAGATAGAGGAAGAGAATAAAGGGTGATAGAGAGAGAATGAAGGAAAAAAGAAGGGGAACAGCTAGCACCATCGCCATTACGACAATCAACATTAATGCTCTTCAACTTATACACAATTGCCACTACAATCTATAGTGAAATATAAAAAAAAAAGACAAAACAAAAAGAGAAAAATTGAAGTAAATAAATAGAGAGAAAGACTAACGAGGAAAGTGGAACACCAAGTCCCTTGAAAGAGTCCGTTTGTAAGGAGAGGGAAGGAAGGAAAGAAAAGAAAAAATGAACTCATAAAGAAAATTAAGAAAAATTGGAAGGGAAGAGGAAAGAAAATGAAAAGAAGGAACAAAGGATTGAGACAAATGGATGACCTGGAAAGAAGCTCACCTGCAGATCATGAATTTGTACTTGTCTATTCGATAAGGCGGTTCGGACGGCAGAGACGGTACTTTGGGGCAGGTCCGGCGATACGGCCAGCTCCGGATCCCGAGAGAGTCTGGGAAGGAGATGGGGTCGAGGTTACAAGGCAGTGGAAAAGAATTGGTCACATGAGAGAGTAAAAGGAAGGGGTAGAGATACTCTTGTATGCTACAGTTTCATCGGATTAGGCAGTAGAGTTAAAGTTTAGTAATAATGCAGAAAGATGCTTGCTCACCATTTTCTTCTAAAATAAGCTGAAATCATTTTTTTCTTTATCCATAATGAAGTGCGTCCCGCGAGTGTGTCCAATTCGGAGACGAGAGAAAGCAAACTGAAGCCCTCGCTGCATTGGGGGGTAGGTCCATTGGAACAGTCACGGCGCAATGGCAAGTAACTTTAAGTTCCCCAAGACCGTCTCCCATCTTCTTTGCGGGGCCGCTGGAGGGCAGCCCATATTCCTGCCATGTAATCGGTGTGAGGAAAAGCGAAACGCTGGTCTGGTCACCCAGTCCTCGCGGACTCTTTGGCGCCCTTATCGGCGTACTCATTCTCCGAAATTCCTACTGTCCAGGAACCCAGCAGAAGATAATCACAACCTCCGCCCGGCTCACTAAAACCGTAGCGTCACGGATATCGCGAACCAGGGGATGCGGAGATTCCAATGCCCCGAGAGCACTCAGGGCACTTTGTGAGTTGCTATAGATCACAATCTGGTCTCCGAACCGGGCACGTCGCGTAATGTGCTGTACCGAGCGGTGTACTGCAACCAGTTCGGCCGGTAAGACAGACATAGCACCTGGCAGAACCCCGCTGACTTCAAACAGAGGGGATATGGCGTGAAAACCGACCCCCTCTTGGGATTTGGAGCAATCCGTATACACTGGCACGGTTCCTGCGTGACACGAAGTGTCCTCCAAAAAGGCTGCACGCAATACTCCCGCCATTGTAGAAGCTTTGGTAGCAAAGGCGTGGCGACAAATAGTCAAAGGTGGTACCCTCCAGGGTGGCGTCCTGGGCAGAACCACGAGCGCCACCGGCCACCTATTATTCCTTGACAGGATTTGAAGGTCTGTGGTGGCAGACACAGAGACGGGACCGAGACTTTTAGTGGGTCTGGCTGCCAATGAGGCAGTAAAGCCTACCCGCCACAAGCAGTATAGCCCCATGCACTCGAGAACGTCCGAAGGAGGTGGTCAGCCTTTTACACGCAGAGAAGTAGTAATTGGGGCAAAACCGATATTCCCATTATTTTCGCCCCAATGCCCATGTCCCCTCAAAGACTGGTCTATTGCAACCTGCAGGCGTTAAAGGGCTTTGTTTATAGAGGTTCCAAAGCCTCTCTTCTAACACGGCATGGAGTAGCTGGTCAGGTCCTTAAGCCTCGATCGTGGGTTGAGCGGAGTCTAAGAGGAAAAGGAATGCTAAGAGAGAGCGAGGAGGAAGTGCACCAACCACTTACCTGGACCCCCTCAGAGTTCAATCCAACCCAGTGATGGGGCCTTTTTAATCTGCACTCTATCCAGGTAAGAACAGTTACTGCTGATACCATGTGCAGGTAAACAAAAGGTTAAGTGGGATAGTCGTAGAATATATATTTTTTTTTAAGGAGTGCTGAGAGGAAGCGAGTTGGAAGAGCCCCAGCAACTTTTCCACGCCCCATGAGTGTGTTCATGCCATACCAATGAGAGGGCTTCCTTAATCTGCACTCAGGCCCAGAGGATGTGCAGCTGACGCTAGAAGCAGACTATACACTATAGGGTATCTCAGCCTTTCGACATGCTTCCTCGTTACGTGAAGAAGCCTTCGTGACACAAAAGTCCAGGAGGAGGCATTTAGGAAATGAGCAGGGCTAAAGGTATTTGCAAAGAAATTATTTATCTACCTTTCTTTAGATTCGTCTCCACGCAACAGAGAGGAAAGGGAAAGATCTTAGGTGAGCGTACATAATTATGGGCATACATACTTGAAGGCAACAGCAGGAGGACTCTTGGTAGATTCTCCATCGATTGCGCTTTGTTCCGAGTCCTTGATGACGGTGTGAGCGATATCTACCAAGTAGGCTTCCAAGGTCCGAACCTTCTCTCGCAGATTCTCCTGTACTTCCGCCTCAGTGATGCCATCGTCCTGGAAACATGAGGACGTAGGTTACTAACTAGGGCTTTGTTGGTGTCAGCTGTGCAACCTAAGATCTAAAGGTAACGCAATCATGTGTCCAAGGGTGAAATAAGAGTAAACGCAAACGGGGAAAGCCTCTCTTTTGTATATACCTCGATGAAGTAATAGTAGTGGTTCGCCAACCTGCCTTTATCCAAGTGGATCCCGACCAGATAATGGAATAGACATAAAGGTCAGTGTAACAATCGCTGATGAGTGACAGGGCACCAGGGACTAATCCTCTTTGGGGAGAGGTACCAGGAAGTAGTATGTTTTGACACTAAACAGCATTCAGGGGAAACCTTCATCTCCCCGGGGCAGAGGGACCGGTTCCGTGTCAGATGTATATAGATATAGATACCCATCGGTATTCCTTAGAACAGAATGTGTCTATGTGTATTGTACTGTGAAGATGGGAGAGGAAAGAAAGCAGTGTTGTAATTGGCTCTGAGTGTGAAGAGAAGTATAAGATCTACCCACCCCATTACAGAGCTGAGCACAGCGCCTCCACCAATTGGTAGTCAGATCTCTTAATTCGGATCGGGAGATTCGACCGTCGGAATCTATTAACTAAGTTGGCTTATTGTATCCCCGATTCCTTTTACATACTACTGGATTCAGACATACAAATACTCAGTCATTGGCCATTAAGCTTAGGATGGTGCCTGGAAAAAGGAGTAGAAATAAGAGAACAAAGAAAATAAATCGAAAGAAGGAATATTGATAACAAGAATCATCTAAACAACATATACTAAGTACAACAAATAGAAAATAACCTTAAATTTAGGAAAAAACCCCAAAGATACAAGAATACCAAAGAGAACAAAGTAAGTGCGATCGACTTTCTTTCACCATGGATCTTTAATCTTCATCTACCACCACCTTTCTCTTATACCTGTTTTTTCTCTCTTTATTCCTTTAACTATTTTTTCACCTCTTAATTTGTACAATAATCAAAAGAAGTCAGACAACGAAGTGAGGTAAAGCAGAGCATTTGAGGCTTTCTTCGTCTAGGCAACGGACCGGATAAACCGGCGTGGTTAGTGGACTGAATAATAGGTATAAGGCAAGGAAAAGGTAAATATGGGTACTAAAGTATAAAAAGATGAGCGTGAAAAAACAAAAAAACAACGCCTGTACTGATTCCGCTAATAATTTTTGTGACTAAAAATGGAAATTTGTACAATCCAACCGGGAAATATGCAGTCAGAAGTATAATAAGGGAGAGAACAGACCGAAGGAAAAATATGAATTCTTAAGTTGCCATCGGTAAAAGCGAATCTCTCATACCAGGCGATTCAATAAACCCCACTGACAGGACGAAGTTCTCCTGGGTGCGCACGTGCCGGACATGCGATTACGTGTGGAGTTGTCTGGTTTGTGACAGCGGGAACAGATGGATGTATGGGGCAGGGTTTGGGTTGTTTTTTTCATTTTAAGGAGCCCATCTGGCGACTGCCCAATTGGAAATAAGTTGCCGGAATCAAGACAGCCTAGCACTAGGCTACTTTAAAATAAGAATATGAAAACACAACAACAATAAAAAGGGAAGATGGCAACAATCAGGCTAGCAAGTTCAGGCGTCGGGGGGAGGTCCCCATCCCCCCGGCGCAGGAGCATGCGACCTACAAAGAAAACAATAACAAAAAACCAAACCTAGTTAAATAGAGGGGAGAAGGCCGGCCTCCCACCAAAAGTCGAAAAGTCTACCACGAACTCGTCCCGAGTACAAGGGAGAGGCGGTAGCGACCCCACCCATCCCGGTACCGGGAGAGGTAACGTACGCGGAGATCGCCCAGACTGGGACATTCAACAAGAATGTGCCGAACAGTCTGGGGGACAATGCAGTTTTCACAGTAGGGCCCTAGCCAGCGCTCCATCAAATAGCAGTGCGTCCCGCGAGTGTGCCCAATTCGGAGACGACAGAAAGCAACCTGAAGCATTCGCGGCATTGGGAGGGAGGTCCATAGGAACAATCGCGGAGCAATGGCACGCAACTTTAAGTTCCCTTCGACCGTCTGCCATCTTCTTTGCCAAGTAGAGCTGCCCGTTTTCCTGCCATGGAGTCGGTGTGAGGAAGAGCGAAAGGCTGGTCTGGTCGAAAAGTCCTCGTGGACTCTTTGGTGCTCTCATTGGCGCGGTCATTCCCCGCAATTCCTACATGTCCAGGAACCCAGCAGACGATAATCTCGACATCTGCCCGGCTCGCCAAAACCGTGGCGTCACGGATTTCGCGAACCAGGGGATGCGGAGATTCCAATGCCCCGAGAGCACTCAGGGCCCTTTGTGAGTTGCTATAGATCACAATCTGGTCTCCGAACCGGGCACGTCGCGTAATGTGCTGTAATGGCACGGTTCCAGCGTGACACGAGGTGTGCTCCAAAAAGGTCGAACGCAATACTCCCGGCGCAGTATAAGCTTTGGGAGCAGAGGCGTGGCGACAAATAGTCAGAGGTGGTACCTTCCAGGGTGGCGTCCTGGGCAGAAGCAGGGGCGCCACCGGCCCGAGAGCGATACCTAGCTCTCGAAGGAGTTTCCTGGCGTCTCTCGGCAGCATAGGCACCTTCGAAATCAGCTGCGGATGCAGTGAGAGCTGTTGGCAAATGAGGAAAGCGCCGGGCTCGCGCGTACAGGCGAATAATGCACTGTACACGGCGTAGAGCGAGTGGCATCTCCGCAGCATCGACTAGTAGGCTCTGAATGGAGGAAGTGCGGAAGGTACTTGTCGCCAGGCAAAGGCCGGTGTGGTAGATTGAGTCCACCTTCTGCAATACACGCTCGGCTGCGGAAGCATAAAACTTGCGTCCGTAGTCGAGCTTTGAACGAACAAAGGATCAATAAAAAAGTAAGGCAGTAGTCCTATCAACGCCCCAATCACTGAACGTCACGGAACGGAGAATATCCATGGCGGGGGTACAAGAGACCCTAAGGCTGCAAATATGAGCCTCTCAGGTAAGGCGTCGGTCAAATACAAGACCAAGGAAACGGTGCAATTCAACTACTTCCAGGCGTACCCCATTAAGAAAGAAATCTGGGTCTGGGTGGAGCCGTGGATGGCGGCAGAAATGCACCACTTTAGTCTTGGCCAAGGAAAACCGAAAATGTGCAATTCAGCATAGCGAGAGACGCGGTCCAGTCCAATGCCTGTTGGAGTCGATGCGCCAGTTTGGCATTTGGGCCGAGCCAAAAGAGATCGAAAGGTCGTCCACGTAGAGCGTACCGAGAACATATTCCGGCAGTACCGAGGTAATGCCGTTGATGCTCAGGGCAATGAGTGCGACACTGAGGACACTTTCCTGCGGGAAACCCTCTACCTGCTCCATTGGGCCGGAGAGGGCTCTGCACACCCGTACGCGGAATCGATGATCTCGCAAAAATTCAGATATCAACATTGAGAGGCGTGGCATCGACCCCATCGTGTAGAGAGTCTCCATGATAACGTATCGACATGCGGTATCATAGGCCTTCTCCAGATCAAGAAACAACGTGGCGTAGTGCTGTCTACGAAGGAAAGCCTCGCAGACGGCATTTTCCAGTCAGAGCAGAGCATCCGATGTAGAGTGGAACTTGCAGAAGCCGCACTGTGCACAAGACAGATGGCCTCTTTTGTGCAGAAAAAAGGCTAATCTAACATTTACCAATTTCTCCATCAACTTGCACACGCAAGAGTTAGAGAGATTGGGCGGAAGCCGGCCAGAGTAGAGATCTCTTTCCGGTTTGCCAAAGGCGAGCACAATAGCGATTCGCTAGGAATCCGGGAGGAGACCTTCCACCCAGGTATCGAAGCATGGCGTACGGGACATAAACCGGACCATGGAATGTCCGCGCACGAAGCCAAAGCGGAGCGCAACTCACTCACAGTAAACCTGTAGTTGAAGGGTTCTCCGCCTCTGGAGGTAAAGTCCAGCCGGCGGCCTTCAGCGACATCACGACGTGCATTGAATGCTGGCGGAGCAGCATCACGGCTAGAGAATGCGGAAAAAGCGGTCGCTCTAGGTTTCCGCCACGGACGCGGGGTCCGAGATTGCGGTCCCATTTCGTGGAGAAAGGGAGGGGGGGTCCTGCGAGAACTTGCCCCGAATCCTTTTGACTCGCTTCCACACCTCTGCTAAAGGGGTCTTCCCGTTAAGTGAAGACACGTATGCCCGCCAAGAAGAGCGGCGGGCGTGCTTCGAAATATACCGGAACCTAGCCCTAGCCCGACGAAATTCAGCGACAGTGAAATCGTTCGGGCGGCGCTTATAGCGCATGTAGGCATAACGCTTCTGTTTGAGGGCCGTTTCACACTCGGACGACCACCATGGGAGTGGCCGGCGTGCTAAACGGCCAGATGTCCTAGGAATAATAGTCAGGCCCACAGCGATGAGGTTGCTGGAGAAGAACTCAACGGCCTCATCTACCGACCTAAACTCCTCGACTGAGATAGAGAATTCAGTCATTTCCTGAAATGCAGGACACCGCGCCCGTGCCAAGCACCACCGAGGTGGTCTCTCAGGCGGCAGTTGCCCTGAAAATGATATTTGAATGGGAAAGTGATCACTACCATGGAGGTCATCGACATCCCCCAATAAAAATCAGGCTGTGCATGCGAAGAGCACAAAGTAAATAAAGCGGTTGCCGGAGAGTGATGCGTACCTCATCCACGTTTAGGACACCCATCTCAAGCTCTTCGATCAGATCGGCAAGGACTTGTCTCCTGGGATTTATGGAGTAATCTCTCCAGAGAGGATGCCTGCCGTTCAGATCTCCAAGCAAGAGATAGGGCCTCGGCAACCGTGCCACGACGCAAGGGAAGTCCCCCGCGTCGAAGTCAGCTGACGGTGGAATGTACGCAGAAATGATAGTATACCTCCTATCCAGGTACAGTTGAACAGCCACTGCATGAAAGGAGGTATCTAAAGAGAAAGGAGGAACGGAGACATCATGCCGAGTGTAAACCGTGCATCCCCCAGCCCGGCCATCCCGCGGTGGTGGGGTCGCAAGATCCTTATACCCCGGGAAGGAGGCTGTCGCCTTCGAGGACTTATTGGGGGAGGTTGGGCTTGCCATGCGAGTCTTTTCCTCCCTCCGCCTCGAAACCTTAGGCGGGCGTTGCGGCTTCGGAGGCGGGGGGTCCTCTTTTCGAGGAACCACCGTCTCCAAGCCAATCGCACCACCTCTAGGCGTGGGCGAAGGAACCGAAGCTCCTTTGTTGCTGTCCTCCTTTAGGGGGACAGCTTTAGGAACCCCGGAAGATGGCCTGGCGACAAAGCTTCAGGGGTGTTGCCCCCTGTGAGTCTAACGACTCGGTGGAGGCGCGTGGCCATTTCGCCTTACGGAAACGGTAACGCTGGGGGAAGCGGGAGGAACCCTGGTTTTAGCCGGGGCTGGGTAGGAACCCTTTTTGCCACCAGCTTTACCAGGGGAGCGCCCGAGTTGAGTAGAGCCCGCAGAAGGGCTCCGAATAGGCGCAGAAACAACCGTGCACGTTGGCCTGGATGGGCCAGGAGACGAGGGTGCCTTTCTAACTAATGAGGCATATGACGTCTCAGGCCGAGCCGGGCGCCCAGGGACCAAGTCCTTAGCCTCGCGGAATGAGATTCGATCCTGGGCCTGAACGGCCAGGATTTCTTTCTCGAGGAGATATGCACCACATTGCTTCGAAGAAGCGGGGTGCCACTCTCCGCAATTGACACACTTGGCCACACATGATTTAGACTTATCGTGTGCGGCCTCGGAGCAATTTACACAGACTTCGGGTGACCCCGACTTTGCACGTCTACAAGATCGATTCGTATTGCCGAAGCGGTGACAGTAATAGCACCACTGCGGCAGTGGCACGAATGCCTTCACGCGGTAGCGGTACCAACCAGCACGCACCGACTCAGGGAGCTTGTCACAGTCGAACGTGACGAAGAGTGTAGGGGTGGGTCTCGAGGCCCATCCCTGTTTTCTCATCACACGTTCGACCTTGACCGCCCCATGGTCGCCCAGCTCTAAGGTGATGGTAGAGTGCGGCGTCACACTCAAAGGCATGCCATCAAGTGTTCGAAGGGCACTAATCATGGCCACCCCGGAGGGATTCAACGCATTCGCCAAAAGGCTCCCGTCCGAGAATCGGGTCACCTTCGGCTCTCTACCAATCATACTAGCTAAAGCCCTCCTCTGATGGATCATGTTGGCCTTAGCCAATATGGTGCCATCATTGGAGCGAATAACGAGGAAGCGTTTGAAGCCAGCATGCTCGAAAACGCCGGGTAATCTCTGAATGAGAGGCCCCGATGTTATCGAGGCTCCATCCTGCGCACTTTTAGTTATAGTCAGGGGTTATGCATCCAGGGGGGGGGGGGCAGAGGGGCCGGATGTGCCGGTCTTAGCTCGGTCGCTTACCGAAATGGCAGCAGATCCATCCATCTCCGCAGCCCCGGCGGATCGAGAAGAGCCCCGAGTCTTTTTAGTTTTTTTTTAGGAGAGGATGGCGGGAAATGAACCCTTTTCTCCCCTCCGTCATTAAGAGCCCCTAGGTCAGATGGACCGGCCTCAGCAAGGTCCTTCTCCGAGATGGAGAAGGTCCTGGCAGTCGAAGGGGCACCGGTCGGAGGAGGAGATCCCACCCTCTTTGTACTTCCTTGGAAACCCTAGCCGTTTCAGGAGGACCTTGCATAGCAGCGGACTCGAGTTCGGTGCTTGGCGCCGAGCCCGGATTCGCATCCATGCAAGGCCCTACCATCTGAGGCTGGGTTGCCTCAAGGACCATGTCTATCTCTGGCCTCCCCCCCATCCAGGACATCACATGTCCTATTGGCATTAGTCTCGTCTTGGGAGGCACAGGCCTTGACCCCCGCTAGGTTTAGTATTCTAGCTAGTAGGTCCTTTGATGGAAGTGACCGAAGGGGCCTGGCTTCCCTCTCCCCCATAAGGGGGTTTGCCCTACCAAGCCGCTTCAATGGGTAGCGGTCGGGTATGGGCTGCCTGCTGGCTTTCTTGGCAGTCCCCTTGGAAAGTAAAAGGGGGACTGCTGCTCGAAAGAGGGAGGTGCCCGAAGGCACCTCCAGACAAGGAGGTGAGGGGGAGTCCCCTACACCCGTAGGCGAAGGAGAGGAGTAAGCCTCCTCTCCGGTTAGAGAAATTTGGAGGGTCCCCTGCGCAAGCACAAAGGGAAGGAACTTCCATTTTTTTTCTGTGGAGCTGCCCGACGGCGGCTCCGTTGATTGTGAGGGGAAAAGGGGAAGTTTTTTTTTTATATTTGCATCATTGGGCATGGTGACCCTAAATTTTTCACGGGATGCACACGCTCATCACCCCTCGCAGTAGCCCACCCTGTAAGGGGTGCGTACAGTCCTGGTAGAGCCAGGTGCCGCCATTCAAGACCACCTCCTCCCGCCTGGTGGCCTGGCAGTCCATCAGCATGGCTGCCCCACCTTGGACGCGGCGTAAAATTAATAGAGTGTGAAGAGAAAAGGAAAAGGGATGAAGCAGGTTGTTAAAAACCCACCATCCCAAACCGGAGCTCAGGGGTTAGGGAATATTGTCCTCTTTCCCCTCAGCCCCGATCCGGGATAGTTGGCTGTGAAGAAGGTCGGCATTTACCCTGTCAAAATACAGGCCGATCAGAGAAAGTTGTGGGAGAGGTTGTAGGGGAAGTGACGAAGTAGGGGAGAAATACAGGCTGTCTGAGAAAAGGAGAAGAGGCTAAGCTGGGGCCGGACGGGGCACTGAGTCCCGTCAGCATGGCGGCCAGGAAGGCAAATCGCCGCGCCCCTTACGAGGTGTAAGGGGCCGGGCCGGGCTGGTGCGGTATTTGTGTTTTGTTCAGGGTGGTAATTAACCTGAGCCTTTACAGGGCGACCCGTTTGTGGCGTATCAATATCCTACAGGGATCGGGTAGATGATTTGGACTCAGGGAGGAATGGCATGATGTGTTATGTGTGTGTAAAGATGGTTATGTAGGCAATGGGAGTTCTAGTAACGTGGTGGTGGAGAAATATGAATAGGCCAGTACGAAAAGATAAATGGTAAAATAGCAACCCACACAAATTAACTTAAGTGTTGAAGGAAGGAAATAGTCAATCCCCACAAAGTTCGTAAGAGGAGGAAAGGGTGCCCCAAATACATACTCGCCGAAGAAAATAACTTAAAGAAAGTGGTAAGTTAGTGGACGTTAAAATCGGAGGAATAGTGAGAGGTCGAATGAAGAAGGCAGCTATGGGAGCTAAAGTTGGAAGACAAGGATGAGGAAGAGCGGGAAATAACAATTGAGGTTTGCAAGAATCACCTCAATCATCGACCTACACTCAGCACATTTGCGACCTAAGAGGAGAGTGAAAACCCTCAGGTAACAAATCAGCACAGAGAAACACCAGAACAATTCCGAACAGAGGAACAAGAATAAATCTGTACATCAGAACAAGTTAACACAAATGAACACCAGAACCGATCCGCACAGGAACACCAGAAGCAATCCGCACAGAGGAACACCAGAGCCAACCTGCACAAAGGAACACCAGAACAAATCCGCACAGCGGAAAACCAGAACAAATCTGAAGAGCGGAACACCAGATTGATCGATGCAATTTCAATAAAAACAAGGGAAAGAAAACAGACATGGCCTTACAAGTTTGCGGTTCAGGTCCTGAATGCATCGATCTCTGTCCCGCAGGATGTTGTTCAGCTCCGACACTTTGTTGCTGAGTTCATTGATCTTGTCCTTGAGAAGACCTTTCTCGGACTCCAACTTCGCTTGACTCCTCTCGCAATCCTGAATTCGAGCCCACAAATCCGCGGGACTCGACATTATAAACTCATTCTGGAAGGGAAAACGTTAAATGCAAGTGACTAAAAGGTGATCCATAATGTTAGGAGGATTAGCAAAGAACGTTGATTTTAGATATAGGAATACATGCGCTATGTTCGGCAGCAGAGACACTTTGTCGTGGTTTACGGCCGAGTACGTATGTACGTTTGCTACGTACATGAGTAAATCCGTTCCACTTTTCTCTAAGAGTGCTCTAATTTAATTAATTAAAAAGGGAAGATTCGTATTATGATATATATATATATATATATATATATATATATATATATATATATATATATATATATATATATATATATATATATATATATATATATATGATGAAAATTAATGCAATATCGCAAGAAAAGATGAGGAATTAAACCACATTCTCCGAAGACAATTTAATTCACAACAGTTTCGGAGTATCTTACACCCTTTTTCAACTGACACTACGTACAAAATATAAGAGAAGTGCATATAAGCATAACACAAGATCCCCTCTTTTTTCCCCCAATCCCCTACTTGTGGCTAATCTGGGGGGGAGGGGGTTAGGCCTAACATTTAACTATTTTGTTTATATGCTTTCTTATTACAGGATTAAAAGAAAATTGACCCTCAGATAGATTAAAATTAGGAACTGACGATATCAAGCTCGATTCTACGATTCTTCTCTTAACATAGTTAGCCGATTTAAATACCATTTTACTTCCATTGAAATCGATCGTATGATTCATGTCTCTAACATGGCAAAATATTCCACTGCTTTCGCTGCCCAGTCTAATATCTCTTTTGTGTCGTACAATCTCTTGTCTAGATTTCTCCCCGTTTCCCCTATATAAACTTTATGGCAATCGTTGCATGGTATTGCATATACTCCTATGTTATGATGTTCTTTGGGTTTCCTGGCCATCATCAATTGGTTTAGGGAATTATTATATTTAAAGGCTAGAATAATACCCGCTTTTCCAAATATGTCCTTTAAACTATTTAATTTATTATTAAATGGCAATGTTATACATTTGATGAAGTCGTTAGTGCGGGAAGGCATATATATATATATATATATATATATATATATATATATATATATATATATATATATATATATATATATATATATATATATATATTGTCATTTGCAGCGTTCGGGGATCTAATTAAACAACTCAGACAAAAATATACTTTTAATTATATAAAATAATGAAATATTAAATCTTTAGATACACTTTCGGACGAAATGTGAAATAACAAAAAAATGATTAAGTTTGAGATTCACTTTACCTTTAACTCAGAGGAAGTCGACAGTTGGATGACGTTGAAAGTGAGTCTTCTCACTGAGGTGATTTGGTGCGAGTTGGACTGGAGGCCGCCTCACTTAGACGAGGAGGGTTGGGAATACAGCTGATGCTTCACACTGGGGAGGTGGAGGCGCGTGGCGAGACTATTCGGGAAAAACAGCTGATGCTTCTCGACTTGAAAATGTAAGTGAGGGGATCTTGGATGAACGGAAGTTATTCCGATCCCTGTGTTACAAATTCGGGCTTCTCGATGATGAGACTTAACCAAGAGGTGAATCTTTTCTCTAATGGTAATTCACGTTGGTATTCCTCAGTGGCGAGGGGTATCTTTTTTTTCAGAAAACTGAGATAAGAGATTTTATCTAGACGAGAATAGTATGAGAGTGGGTCTCGATACCACTAGTCTGCTCTTCTAAGCGACCAAAGGAACGGCCTCGGGAGGGAAAGTCCCACTCGGTTCCAACTATCTTCTTGATTCCCTGTTTGACTCAAGCGCTCGTCGTCTTCTCTCGATTGCTACGCGGATTCTCTCTGCATTTCTCAAGATCGAACTATATGTACGTAGATTATCCCCGGGAGGGGGGGGGACGAGGGAGTTTAGGAGGGGGCGAACACTCACTAGCCCACAGTTAAGCCTCTCTCCTAGGGCATACATTTTCAACGCGGTGACATTTCGCCCCTTCAGTTTTACGAACGGGGAAGGCGAGATTTCGTCTATTTGGCCAAAATAGACATAAACAAACGGAGGGGAGACTGAGCCTGTTCATAGATTTTCTGCCGACGAAGCCTTAGCCAGCAAGATTTTCATTCTAAAGTGTCTCACACCATCCTATGTTTATATTAATGGACTAAGAAATCTGCTGACTGAAATCCTTCTTTGCGAGCGACTTGGAAGGGTCTTTAGTCAGCGGGGCAAAGGAGGATGGGGGGGGGGGTAAAGTCTTGGCGCATGTGGAGCGTAATGGTTGACACTGTATAAACAAACTAGCGTGTTGGTCCTCGTGATATTCATTCCTTATACACTTCACTAACCCAGAGCCGTTCGAGGGCGCTTGTAGGACTAAGGTATTGAGCATGATCAAGGTTTGCATCAGAATGTCTAGAAATGCTCTACATCATTTGATAACTAGGATGCACGCTGCACTAAAATTTGCCCCGGAAAATCTATAACCCTTTCAGAACCTTTTGGAAAATTTTAGAGGAAGGAATGAAATTCAATTTTCAGCATAAAATAGACCTAAGAACCGAAGGAATCGACTTTCACATTAAAATAACCATCGCTCTGAATCAATAACAGCGCCGAACATTTTTGTCCTAATTTTCTGTTGAATAGGATTTTTCAACTGATTTTAAATCTAAAGTCGGGTTTTTTCTATATGCTCTAGTTTTCACTCTATTTGAAATTTATGATTTTCTTTGAATTAACCCTAATCATGCTTTGCTTGAGATCTGACGATAGCTTCTTCTAGTAGACATAAATGATCTTAATGCATTCTGCTACATCTATGGCTGCTATACACTTGTTTATTAAAGGTGTAATATAACAAAGTTTGTGCACCGTACTCATAAGGCCTATTTTGACGTTCGCCTTGATGACCAAAACAAGAGGTGGGCTCCACAGACTGTGTATTATAATGGCGAGGAAAGTCTTCGTGACTGGACAAATGGAAAACGAAAATGTCAACCTTTTCGAGCAGGGTTTGGCGAGAGCCAAAGGACCACATAAGTGACTGCTATTTTTACCTGGTCAACATTAACGGGATTTGATAAAATAACCGGCATAGTATTTCCCCCGCTGCAATTCGACCTACTCCTACTCAGCAAGTTTTTGCCATGAAAGCAGAGGAGCTATTCATTAGCCTCCAGGCTAAATGAAAAAAAACCTTCTTGACAGATTTGCCAAGTCTCATTCAGAACACAGGACCAGATTTTTGTTGACATTTTTCCATAAGACAAGCAATTTGTGGCGCTGCCACATTATTACAGGTCTTCTACCAGTTAGGTGTTGCCTTGTATAACCCTCCAAAATAGAGAGTGTTTTGGGATAGTTTTAAGCGCAACCTCAAGTGTTTGGTGCAGTCCCAGTTGGTCACTCGGTTAATTTGCGAGAAACCCTTGACGACATAAAACTGGTCATGACTTACTCAAATATAAAGAGCACAACTAGATCATTTAGGGTGGATCTGAAAAATAAACAACATTCTCCTTTGCTAACGGAAAGGTTTCACTAAGTTCCCATGCTATTTCTGCGTGTGAGACAGTCGAGCTGGAAACAAACGCTGTACTTAAGGAATAGCCATTCCAATAAACTCTGGAGGCAAGTGTGCCAAACATTGTGAATAACCGGATAGTCAGTCGAGAAAATTCCCCCCCCCCCTCTAATTCATCTCAAGCTTGACTTGATGAAGCAGTTTGTACAGGCATTGAGTATTGACAGAGACTGCTTTCAGGCAATTGTTTCTGCCTTCTCTGCTTTGTCTTTTGAGAAAATCAAATCAGGCGTATTTGATGGACTTTAAATTCGTGCCCTTGCTGTGATGTGGATTTTTTTTCAGAAAGATGAATGACAAGAAGAGAGCGTGGCTGTCATATAAAAGTTTGGTTGTTAGAATTAGTTGGCTTTTCGTGATGTTGGATGCAACATGAGTGTCAAGCTTCATTTCCTGAATAGTCAGCTTCACCATTTTCCCGAAATCCTTAGAGCTGTAAGTGATAAACTGGGAGAGCACTCCCACCACCACATGACAATGCAAGAACGCTATAAAGGGCAATGGGGGATATATAATGGCAGACTATTGCTGGAGTATCGCAGGATGAACGTGACATTTTTATTGCATCCGTCTTTCTCAATCGCATCGGTGCACACTGATATTTGAATGTAATATATACAGGCTTCAGTCTAGTTGTAATACATATTTGATTCCTTTTGCCTAAATTTCAAATTCTAGTAGGCATTGTGATGAATAAACAGGTCTGCAGACCAAAAAGTCCCGCGCTCTCACTTATTATGATTAATGACCTTACGAACTTCAAAACTTTCAATAATTCCCGTACTAAAACAACATAAGGGTTTCAAATTTCGTTAGAATCAGCCTAAGTTATGATGTTATTGCCAAATAATTCCCCGGCTACCCTTGAGAGGACCTTGGCAATTATATCATTCGAAAGAGAATGTAAAACAACATAAGGGTTTCAAATTAGTTAGAATCGGCCCAAGAGTTACAATGTTATTACAAAAATAAAATAAAAGCAAAACCAGGACCGAGCAACGACATAATGAGATGTAGAGTCGCCGGCGACTAGACTCATACGCAACTAAAAAGATTCTTTGCCTAAACCGTTGTTTCAAGCCCAATTTTAACATAGTAGGCCATAAATTGCTTAAATAGAACACGAAATTATGTGAACATTGAGGAAATTTCGCACAAAAAGAAAAAGTTGAATTGCAAAAAATCTGTAGCTTAAAAAGAAACTTTTATATTTGAATTCAGCAGACACAAATTAGGTAAGAACAAGTGCAGTATGAATGCAACAAAATTTTTGTTCTCCAGTGTAATAATAAATTAAAGTGGACAATTAAATGGACAACAACGAAGATGTCTAAAGAACTACGAACTATCCATCAAAAATTCCAAGATCTCGTTATGACTGCAACCAATAGGACCATTGTTGAGGCTATTCCCAATAGTTATTATGCTCTATCTATATTTAAACATCTGAACATACTTAATATACAAATAAATGTGCACAGAACGTAGACCCCATTTCCACCAGGAAATCTATGAACTAGCGACTCAGGACGTTCTACAGACATGACGTAGCAGTTACAATTTCAGTCCAGAACAAGACCTAGCCATAAAATACACATTAAGAATGCCCTAGAAACCAAAGGTGAACACCCACGGTCAGTTTCTAAGATTTCCTCCCAATGGATCTATCGACTCGATGTATCGCGAAACCACGCCATAAAGCCTCATCCGTCTGTCGCTTACCTTCTGATCTGCGGGGATAGATTCAACGTCTCCTTGCGCCGCCACACAAGCGGACTTGATCTGCTGCGAGAAGACGCCGAGGTTGTCCTTGAGGAGAGCGAGGTCGTGCGATGTGGACGTCCGCACCTCCCCAAAAGACCTCTTCACAGCTCCAACTTCTCTCCACAAATCGAGCAAGTTCTTGTGCTCAGAAATATAGAATTTATTAAAGGCCTGAAATATAGAAATAACGAATTTAATTGACTCATATAGAAACATGGAACTTAGTGAAGACTCAAAATATAGATTTAAAACTTTATGAAGGCTTGATATCTAGATACGAGTATAGAGAACATATAGGTTTAAAATATAGAAACCTAGAAATAGCTTGATATATATATATATATATATATATATATATATATATATATATATATATATATATATATATATATATATATATATATATATATAATAAACTTACCGAAGATTTGAAATCTGGAACTCGATGGATGTCTGATATATAAAACTGATAAAAATATTGATATATAGTCAGTCTTCTTACACACGGTTTGAAATATAGAAATTTAGAACTTGCTGAAGTACAGATCTATATGGATGCAGAAGTAATCGAAGGTTTGAAATAAAGAACTTATGGAAGACATGGAATTTAGAACAGAGTGAAGGCGTGCAATATAAAAAATTTCAAGTGCATATTGAAATGCGACACTCATTGAAGCCATGACAATATTTCATTAATTAAATTCTTTATTTACTTTGGGGAATAAAACTCAGAATAACCAATGAAGGTATTTTCAATTAGTGCTTGGCAATAATGAAGGAGAGGCTGAAAGGGTTCATTAGTCTTTTTGTATGTTTCCTCAGGTAAACATTAAAACACTGCTCTAGGTAACCAAGCAGAGGAGGTTTCACAAACGACATTTATGTATTTTTTGCTTTAAATAATCTATATTTGTAGAGCGCATAGTGCCTTAGTCACGGGGACCTGGCGTGATATTTTATGGCGAAATAAGAAACCCATAGGAGTGAATGCGGTCGTGTTACCAGTTTTGAGTGCGAAAGCAAGCCTGATGTCCTTACTAGCGATGGGAAACCTCTCCTCTCCAAAGTCATAACCGTTCGCACAGATCAGGCTAATTCGCTAGCTTCTTCCCATTGAAACCTATTCTCCCGACAGAGCGAATTTTGAAAGATCGAGGAGAGCAATCACGTCGCTCTATGAAGTACATGCCCCAGAGTCGATTAAACGAAAACACTTATTCCCGCCAGGCCCAACTCACACTACAGGACAAGGGAGACAAAGAAAGAACAGCCGTGTCGCCCTGCTGATATGATGTTACATTGTACTGCAAGAGAACAAAAAAACAAAGAATCAGGGACTCCTAACGTTTGACTCGACTCTTGCCTCCTTAGAGACCATTGCCTGCAAATCCCAAATTCTATCTCCCGTTATCTGATGCATACCGTCTTCAATTCCTAACGCCACCCACTCGCTCTTAGGTAACATTGTCTACGATAGTCTCTAACCAACTCTTTTCTGCAGTCTTTCATCTTCGGCCTTAAAGTGCTTTCCGCGACACAACTTGCCGTTGCACCTTATGGCGTACTGCATTCTGCTGACGCCACAACCATCTCTCTAGCACAAACTCACTGTTCCATTTGTTAGCGTGCACCATCAACGCTACAAGACTTTGGCAGAAGCCCCTCCCTCTCTGGGAAACTTCACTGCAGAGTTTTCCGCTGACCACCTTCCCCGTCGTCAACTTGCGTGATTATTTACTTTACTTTTCCTCATCGCACTAACACTTGATCTTTACGTTGGGCGATAATATCCCCTACGATCGAGCTCTTAGAATTCACTGCTGTTAATTTGCTAACTCTGCGCGACAAGTGGATTCGTGCATAGTGCATATAAACACACCTTTTTTTTGTAGTATAATCGAGGGATTTATCTACGGTAATCTTAACTTCACTCCTCATTCACAAAAAAATCCCAGATATTTTCAGCAGGGATGCCAGAGTTGGTTTTGGACTTCTTAATAAAATAAATAAATTGTTTCATGCTTCGCCTTGATTATTTTGTTTCTTCAATTCATCACTAATGCCCCCGAGAGGTGTCGCCAGCGTTGGTTCCTGGGGCTGATCACTCATCCGTTAGTTGAACACAGATGTACTGGCAACTTTAGGAGGAAGATCTTCGGGCGTAATCACAAATCAGATCGGAAATGCAAACAACGCCGCTCGGTCTCAATTTCCTGAGGACGCACGCGAGGCTCTCGGACACAGACTAACGAGAAGCGTCGGACGAGTAAATCTGGAGGGAGGGGGGGGGGGGATGGCTGGTGTAATGCAAAAGCGGTTAAAGGGAAAGAGCACAATTCTAATAACAGAGACGGCTGAGTACAAACACGCGCCCGATGGAGCGTTCTCGGCGGAGGTCTTGGATCAACAGAAGTGTAATGGCAACTAGACCAATTTGTTGTTCCCGTTTTTACCGCCCTAATTTGAGGGTGGGCGTAACCTACGGGCGTTTCGTGCTATGAGAAAGGGGCACGTGAACTGCGTTCAGCGGCTCCTCAGATGTGGGGGGGGGGGGAGGCATACGCAGAATCCAGTCCTCACCAGGATCTGAATTCTCCTTTCGGGAGGCAGGGAGTGCGGCCTACTGACGGATGGAGTGAAAGAACTCCGGAAGGAGGGGGGGGGGGGAAACTAATGAAATGAATTTTTTTTAATATAATAAACCGAAAACCAACGATGGGAAGATAAGATGAGGAGAATGTACATACATTACCTGCGGCGCCAGGATAGGAGATCGTGCAACACTAGACCAAGAATTCCAGGAACAGGCAGAAACAAGATGCGACAAACAAGGGCATTTGACGAGAATTGACATTTAAAACTAAGAATAAAAAATGTGCTGAAGATATGAGCGTCGGTCACAATGGGGGCGTTGGGGAGTGCAGGGCACGCTATACTCCGGATGTCCATTGCAGCATGGCTACCTACGCAGGGCTTGACAACCCCTTGCGGGGGAGAAGCCAGGAGGGGTGGTGCGGACGAATAAAAGGCGAGACCGTTTTCACTACGACTCGCACCATCCGACGCCGATCTCAGTGGCGGCATACAGGTTAACGTGGAACCCGAACCAGGAAAATCGGTAGTACAAGGGACTAGCGACATCGAGTGCCATAGTGAACCTCACTGACCAGAAATGGTGGGGCTGGAACGTCCCTTCCTGAGCAAGATCGTGACAACACCGCAAGAACGAGGTTTATTGTAGCCACAAGGGGGGCTGGTAAGGCATGGGTAACAATGCAACAGCTGACATTCAGGGTTGGCAAATCTAAAAAGCCAGCCCTAAAACACGGGTCTTATTAGCGGTTTTTTCAAATGAAATTTGAAAAAACCCGGGTTTGGTTGTTTTTCTTTCAAGAAATGAATGCTACTTATCATTATTTTATTCAAAATTCATCTCTCCTTCTACACGTCAAGGCTATCATGGGTGCCCACAATTCTCGATCAGTGATCTGTTATTGTGATCCTTTCTTACTATAATATAATTATTAAACTAATTAATTATTAATATTATATAAAAATAGAGATAGCTATTCTTTTTCTATGTTATTCTAATGCTTGTAGCATTTGTTTTTGGAAAAAACCCAGAATAAAAGCCGGGTTTTATTGGGCTTTTTCAATATTTTAGGTTTTTTGCCAACCCTGCTGACATCTGGAGGTTTGAGTGTCCTCCTCGCTCCAACATCAGGAGTTAAGCGACTCCCTACCACAATGGCTGGATGATCTACGGTTATACATATATCTACCACACATTTTCGCTTCTTCCATATTCACTTTATGTAAAGATCTCCCCTTCTAGTGATTCTCTCGTTAGTTTTCGTTTAAAATTACCCTCCCCCCAATCCAGTGTCTATTAAAAATGGCGCTTGAAAGATCATTAAATTATTTGATTCATTAATGGATGAATCCTTCTCCTCCTCTTAGGACACCAGTTTTTTGTCTCAGGATTTTTTTATGTGCCCTCCGACCAGGGGATCTGTTTCCATTGCGAAGAACATAAGAAAAGAAGGAGACTGCAAAAGACCATTCATGGCCTACACTTGGCAGCTCCTGTCTGGGGAGGTTCAAAAGAGATGCGCGTTCTCCGGGTCCAAACCCTTCCATGTAGACTTCTCTTTACCTGATTCAGACTAGGAATCTCCAATATATTTTTACTTCCTCTCAAATACCATTTAAAAAAAACACGAAAATGCTCACGTTTTCTTTCGTTTCTTAATTTATAATAATGAAGTCAATTATTAGCTGACACACCAAAAGGTTTCAATGGCACTGCCAGAGTGCCAATCATTCTTTCGCTGTCCGATGATCTCATTGGGGACCCACAGTTTGCAGTGCGATCTCCAACAATTTTCACCACTCCCGCTCTTTCAAACAATCTACATTTTCCTTCCATTCATTCATTCTTTACTAAGCCAAAATATCATCATTGGTTACACCAAGTTGGCAGAGCACTTGCTAGACGAGTGGATACGGCGTTAGTCTGCCAACGTCGCGGTACCGGGTTCGATCCCGGCAAAAGCGAATGCAAACATCAGCGCACGTTGAGATCTGGCTACCAATCGGTGGTCGCGCAGTGCTCAGCCCTGTACTGCGGTGGGTAAATCTTACACTTCTCATCACACACATATACAATTACAGCACTGCATTCTTTCCTCTCCCATCTTCGCACACACACTCTCTGTTCCAAGGAATCCTGCCGATGGGTATCTATATCCACATACCTCTGACGCCGAACAGGTCCCTCTGCCCCGGGGCGACGAAGGTTCCCCCCGAACACTGTTTGGTGTCAAAACATATTATTTCCTTGCACCTCTTCCCAAAGAGGACCCGCCCCTTGGGCTCACCAGCGATTGTCATACTGATCTTTATGTATATTTTATTATCCAATCGGAATCAACCTGGATAAAGGCAGGTTGACAAACCACTACTAATACACCAAGTTCGTTTCATTTCTCGATTTTTGAAAATCTCGCCGGATAATTATCTTACATTTCAGACGCCGAACGAAGCCAATCTTGACGTAGCGTAAGCAGACACAAAAGCAAGCAGCGATTGCCTTATTGAATGCGCCGGAGAAAAGAATGACTTCCTGCTCTATCTCTCGTAAGCCCTAAAGTCTCTCCCGAATAAAAAAGCGCCGCGTATCATCCATAACTATCTAATAAATCGTCGAAGAATAACCAGTATCACCCCCAGAGAATGATCTAATCGTGGCCAAAAAAAACGCAGGAAATTTAAGTTATTCAGGCAAATCTCGACGAACCTATGGAGTAAAATGAGATTATGGAAGAGGGAAATGGATAAAAGGGGATAATGTCACCTTAGTTTACCGATTACGAGTGAGTGAGTGGTGGGTCGCAATGGCACAGCGGCGAGCGTGACACCACGACGAGAGGTCAGTCGGGACTGAAACCGCTTCCATAGCCCAAAATGGAACCGCGGGGAAGCCGCCTTCATATAAATGGGGCTAAGGGGAGCATGAAGAAGCTCGCTGTACAACTCCAAGGCCGCTGGTACTTCCAGGAGGGCAGTGAAATACACTTTTCCCCGTTCTATGCGCGGGGACAATGTACGGGTAAGACGGAGTCGCAAGGTGCCGCCAGGCACTGGCCCGCCCCGGGAAGGGCGTCCTTGCGCCGCAACCCTTCACGCGACACTGGGCCAGACCAGGGCTCCCACTCGATGATTTTAAATAAACCAAAGGCAGCACATAAAACCCATATTCCTACAAAAAAACCTAGAAATTTTATTTTACATAAAATAATATAAATATATTATACGAGTTGAAATAAAGATAAAAATATTGGCTTTATTACATTTCCTCTTCCGAATTTACTTCTGCATTGCAAACATTTTACTTTAAGACGATTTTTTTTTATGTTTGAGACGTTTTTCATAACACTGGTGACAAGCGCCTTCCACTACATCTCTCGCCAATTCTGGTCTAGGTGTTTACGTGTAACAGTTTTGCTGACCCTTCGACAATGCTTGTTTTGCCAACAGCCTTTCCTTAACAGTGTCCGTTTTTAGCGAGTTTGTTTGTTTTGTCTTGATATGATTAAGAAGTGAGGATATTCTTTCGACACATGCTGAAGAATGTGGTAAAACAGTAAAGGTGGGTCATGAGATCAGAAAGAATTCCGAACTTGAATTGTTTAAGCCGTCTTTAATGTTACGCCGAGAATGCCAGAAATCAGGAATAGATTTATAGAATAATGACATCTTTGAACTGTCGAAATAGCCTCCATTCATCATCCAAACTATCTAGTTGATCTTCGGGAACAAGGTGGGGAAAATGCACTGCTACGTTCATTATTGAACTAGGAATTTTGTCATATCGTTTGCTGCAGCGGGATCTGAAACTCCTAAACTGGCAACAATTCCTTCTTCCTCTAGTGGAAATCGATTTTAATTTGCATGCATAGGGCAACCAAGAAATTTAAACAATCAGTCCTAAACCTTGTTTCACCACTTACTCCCATTGGCGTCAAAAACAATATAGTCTCGTGCAACGTCCACCCAAATATAAATCGTTCAATTGTTTATGTAACTGTTTGTCACTTGGGTCAATTTTGGATATTGTTGCGGAATTACTGACTTCTTCCTTAATGAAACAACTTAGAATGTTTTTGTATTCAGAATAAACCATTGAATGCAGAACATGGGGTCTGAAGTGTTGATTGAAATTCAATATTCAAAGAGTTAACTTTTTCTAATATATAGTTTAAAAAGAGAAGCAAGTGCTTTGTTCCCCTATTTTTCATAGTTTCGTAAAGAGCATTTGCTCCATCAATCTTGTCAACCTTAGATTCAGATTGAAAATAAAGCAGTAATGCATCCCATTGCTCAAGCACAAGTTTTATTACATTTCCGCGAGATAACCAACGAATCTGAGCTAGCTAAGGTATTTTGTGAATTTCTGTCTTTGTAACATCTTGCATAGCACTAAAATCTGCAATTCGCTTGCTGCTGCGTGAGAAATAAGGAGAAATATCCTTTATGAAAGTTTCAAGATAGGACGGTAACATATTGACTGCATGACTAGCACACAATGACATACGCAACCCATTATAAAAAGTGATGGAATATCTTTTTTAATAATGCTTGAACAATTATCGCTACCAAAACCTATAATATTGCACATAGGGATTCCTTTCTCATTGTTTTTTTTAACAGTCTCGTATAATCCTTTAGCCGTTCCATCTTCAACAGAAACTGTGTCAAGTAAAATATCACTTAAATCACATAACCTCTTTGAACGTCAACATATCTAATAACGATAGCTAATACCTGAGATATTGATATGCCAGTACTCTCATCGAGGATTAATGAGAATCTTACGTTCATACATAAATCAGCAATTTCCATTTTTTCATGGTAAGCAATTGCATTTTGGATAAGATAAAAAGCTTTTGTTCTTCGCATAGTTACTGCTTTTGCAATATTGCTGTCGTGAAAGGCTTTCTTGCACACTTCTATGTGATGATCTGTTTGAGCAAAAGCAAATGATGTTCGACAATCAAAGCGGATATCATTAGTTCTGCCTTCGCTACCTCTTCATTTACTGTAGGCTTCTTTTTTTAACAAATATATCAAGTTTGTTGTTGACTTCGCAGTTTTCATGTTGTTCTCATGTTTAGCCGTTTTACTGTGCGATAATAACATCGATTTATTAGCATTCCTTATTTTTGTATTACAGCACATGCAGTAACTACATCCCTTTTCAGTCGGATCTTCTTTTAGCCACTCTTTCAGATTTATATCTTTTAACCAGTCTTCTTTAAAAGATTATCTATACCACTTTTTAGACATTTTTTTTAGGATGGCTTGCCATTTTGTTATCAGTATTTCTAAAATATGAAGAAAAATGAAATATATTGGGTTGAGGAATAAGTTTTTGCGGTTTTATCAAATTTATTCATTACTATGAACAATTTTAGAAAAACTTCATTTTTAATTGATAACAATATGCAACTTAATCAATAATGTATTCTCCGTTGTTATTTACGACTTCCTCCCAACTTTCAACTAGTTTTTCGATGCCTCTGCAATAAAAATCTCTGGATTTTGACTCGAAGAATTCGTCTAACCAGGTTCTTAATTCCACATCGGTATTGAACGAAACGCCACGCAAATTGTTGGAGAGTGATCGGAACAGATGGAAATCCGATGGAGCCAAGTCTGGCGAATATGGAGGATGCGGCAGGATTTCCCAATTAAGCGTTTGTCATATTGGCAATGTGAGGACGAGCATTGTCGTGTTGCAGAAGGACTCCATAACGTCGATGAGGTCGCTTTTCGCGAATACCTTTGGCGAGTCGATACATTTGTTGAACGTAGAGTTCTGCATTGACAATCTCGTTGTTCGCAAGGAGCTCATCAAGAATGATGCCTTCACGATACCACGACACACACCCAGCATCGTTTTTCGTGGATGAAGTCCTTGCTTTAATCGCGGAAGTGGTTTTTTATTCGGGCTAAGGCATTGTTTTCGATGGTTCATGTTGACATAAACACACCACTTTTCGTCGCCAGTGATGATGCGGTGAAGAAATCTGTCTTTAAATCCACGAGTAGCCAGGGGACGAGCAAGTAAACCTGCGGCAATCGTGAGCGTTGAAGTTTGTTGCTTTCGCTCAAAGCGTGCGGAACCCATGCACCAAGTTTTTGAACATTCCCCATCGAATGAAGATGATTCACTACAGTTTTCTCATCACACACCAATTATACAGCCAATTCTCTAGTCGATTGATGAGGATTTTCATGAAGAAGGCCGTTCAATCGATCTCCATTAAACTTAATCGGGCGACCAGAACGTTCTTCGTCATTAAGATTGAAATGAACGTTTTTGAAACGTGAAAACCACCATTGAGCTGTCATTTCTGATAAAGCATTTTCTCCGTACACAGCACAAATATCGCGAAGAGCTTTGGCTGCGTTTGCATTGTTCCCGTCTCCATTGAAAATGAATAACAAGTGTCAAAAATGCGCCTTTCTTTCAACTTGACATTCCATTTTGAGGGTACAGAAAAAAAATTAAATTAAAAACTTTTAAATAAACCGCAATGACTTATTACTCAACTTCAAGACGTAGCCTAAGCTGTTAAGAGACGTAGCCTACCTAACCTTTGCAAATTTTGCTCTCATTATTTATTATTGTTTCTTAATATGTGCACAAATTACGTCAACAAAACTTAAATCAACACATTAAAAAAAATGCAAGAACTTATTCCTCAACCTAATATATTACATAAATGACAAAAATGCATTGATATTGAATGCACAACCACAACTTTACCAAAAGAAACGCATCACGGCACTGCCGTATTTTTTAATTGTTTTTTTCTTAGGAAAATTACAAGAAAAGGTGCTTTGGGGGTTTTTTTTTGCGTTTATTGGAATCCCATCATATTGTATTATAGATTTTGAAGGGAATGGGGAAATGGGGGGGCTTCGCACCCATACCACCCTTTAATTGTGAGGGTTGCAATCCACACTCCCCGCTATTTTAAATAATCTAGTAATATTCCCAATGCAATAGCCTAGCATTAGATTAGAATTCAAAGGCGATTGCCAGACGTCGTTATAGGCAAGCCTACAAAAACTGAAGGGAATGGAGGACAAGTAGCTAGAAAGGTAGCCAACAAAAATTACCGGGTCCAGAATACCCCCCCCCCCAAATAAAAAAAAATAAAAAAATAACTCTCCCTCCCCACATAATCATTCAATCTGTACTTGAAAACATATTGGTGGAAAAAAATATTTTGTAACATAAAAACTACGGATGACAAAAGCCACAAGGACCTATCAAAGGTCATCCGCACCTGTCAAAACCCACCCACAAATGCATCTATAGGATTGTGTCAGATCAACATCTAACCTACACCTGTTTTTTTAAAATTTTCAAGTGGTGACCCCAAGTCCTATTACTACCGTCTACTTTCCAACTCAAGTAACTTGCTAAAATCCAACTTATTCCATCCCATAACAGATTTATATCTCCCCTCACACACCTTTCAAATGAGAACATATTTATTACCCTCAGTCTAGCTTCATATTCAAGGTGCTTCAGGGAACTATTATTTTTGTTGCCCTCTTTTGTACTGACTCCAGCAGGTTGATATCATATCTAAAATGTGATGCCCATTATTGTATAAGGTATGTACTCTAAATTTGGCCTGACATACGAGTTGTAGAGTTTAAGAATAACCATTACTTTTATACTATTAACTAGTAACTAAATCGCCTGACAATTAATTCCAAAATTCAACAAGCCTATGACTAAAGAACTAATTTTGCTCTCCTTGAAAATTACCACACTTTCACTAATTAAGGCACGCAAATTTAGTACTAGCAAAAATCCGCCCTACGGGCATTTTTCGCAGGACCCGCGGTATTAGTTTGCTTTTCTCACAAAATTAAGTGTGCCAAATAAAAAGGTTTATTTTTTCACAACACATTCAAAATTGATGTGCAAAAAAAATTCACATTTTTGTAAAAAATGCAGACAGACACACACACACAGAGGCTAGGTTCATTATAATAATGACTAAGCATATCACAGTCTGATACACGAGTTTCTGATATTTATCTAGACGCTGTTTTCGCACATATGAATAAACACACAATATTTCTTTACAAATGATAATTAACTTCAGCGAACAATCTTGTGACTAAAACTTCATACTGCACTATTTACGCCGGTACTGAAAGTTTAAAACACTCTTGTCACCCACAGCGCCGTCAGCAGCACTCATCAGCACGTCGTTGGAATGAACATATTCGCAACTAACTCAGATGGGAGTGCGGCAATGGTGCAACGCCGCTGCCTGTATAAACCTGTTCAATACTTGTTTGGTACGGCTGATACCAATTGAATACGTTCTGTTTCATCTGACATGCGTATTTACGTGAACTGTAATAGTATAAATTTATATTAATGGAATATAAATTATTAACAAATCGTCGTATATTTTCCTTTAAAAAAGCAGGTTTTACGAGATTTTTCAAAATTAAACCTAGAAAACCCAGGTGGAACCTTAAAAACTCAGATCGGGGTGGAAAAACCCAGCAGTGGGAGCCCTGGGACAGACCGTCCTTTCGACTGGAGAAAAAGGAAGCTGTTGTGTGGTCAACTGGCCGGCATCACTGGACGGACGCCGCCCGACCCCGCGCTATTTATTCAAAATGATTCGCGATAAAACCAGGATTTTTATTTTGAAAAAAGCGAAAGCCAACGAAGGCATGCCTGATAGAAAGTGATTTCAAAGCGGTTAGCAAATAAAACATAGATTGCAAAAGTGTATAGACAATAATGGAGCTTATGCAGAAAAATGATTATGTTATGTTGAGAAATAAATTTTTTAGGACATTTGTCTGACAACTTTTTGACTCACTCTCGTATGTCAGGAAACACAGGTTCTCGAAAATACGAACTGTAAACCGTTGTGGGGAATAAAAGAAAAGGGACGGAATGAATAAATCAAAGAAGAGATGGACGTGATGACAAAGGTTACTCTGACAGCCTAGGACAGTCCTGGGCAACCCTTGGCACGCGTGCCAAATATGACACACCAACGACTTCTTACCGGCACGCGAAGCCGAATGTTTAGCTTAATAAAACCAAATAAAGGTATCGCCAACTTCATTTATATAGCAGGCAGATTGTGTACAACCTGTTATAAATTATCCGTTATCTTTGATGCAGCAGCAGAAGTCTCATTGATGGTAAATAAATAAAAAGGTCCACAATTTTTCTTTCTCTAATTTTGATTTCTAGTTTTCTGCTTAAAACGGGCAAGATTCAATTGTTTAATATATCTATTTTTTAGGTCAAATAACTATCTATTCTTTGAAATTTTTATGCATCAAAGGGAGTAAGAATGAATAAAAGAACAACTTTAATTTTATATCCTTTTATTATGTTTGGCATGTGAGAAAATTTTGTATCAAAGACTCGGCCAATTTTGGCACACGCACTTAAAAAAGGTTGCCCACCCCTGGGCTAGGACTAGGCTATATTAAAAAACAAACCAAATGAGAGATATAAAAACTAAAAGAAAAGGGCAAAGAAACAAGCAAAAAAAAACACGAACGAGGAAAAAGATCGAGGCACGCTCCGGCGTCGGGGGGGGGGGGGTGTCCCGCCTCCCCCGGGCGCAGAAATATGTAGAAGATAATATCGATATCAACCAGGCTCGCAGCAACTGTGGCGTCAGAGAAACCGACAACTAGGGGGTGTTGATATTCCAATGCCCCGAGAGCGTTCAGTACACTTTACGTTGCTAAAAATCACAATCCAGTCCACGAACCGCGCACGACGCGTAACTCCCATAAGGAGCGGTATATTGCAACCAGCTCGGCCGTGAAGAAAGAAGCACCTCGTTGAGACCCGATAACTTCAACAGAAGGGATACGTGTGGGAAATGGAACTTCTCCTGGGACTTGGAGCCATCCGAGTCCAGTTGAAAACTAAGCGTGCTCCAAAAAGGCCGAACGTAATATTCCAGGCGAGTGTAGAAGCTTTGGAAGCAGAGGCGTGACGAGAAATAGTCAAAGGTGGTAGCGTCCAGGATGGCGTCCTAGGCAGAATCAGAGGCACCACCAGCAAGAAGACTACACCAAGCTAAAGCCATCTCCACAGCATCGACAAGTAGAATATCAATAGGGGGCGTGCGCCAGTCACCAGTCACCAGGCGGAGGCAGGTGTGGTGAATCGAGTCCACATTCACAATAGACGCTATGCTGCGGATGCATAAGACTCGGATCCGTAGTCAAGTTCGAACGAAGAAAGAATCTGAAGAAAAGCAAGGCAGTAGCACTACCAGCATCCTAAGATGCTGAAAGTCACGGAACGAGGAATGTCCATGGCGTGGGTACAAGAGAGCATAAAGCTGTGAATATAAGGTTCACAGGGGAAGCGTCGATAGAAAATAAGACCCAGGAAACTGTGCGAATCCACCACGTCCAAGCGAACCCCATTAGGAAAGAAGTCCGGGTCAGGTTGGAGCCGTGAATGGCGGCAAAAGTGCACAACTTTATTCTTGGCCAAAGAAAACTGAAACCAGTGCGCTTCGGCATAGCGAGAGAAGCGGGTCAATGCCTGTTGGAGTCGACGCTCCAGAGTTGTCATCTAGGGAATACCAAAAGAGGCGAAAGGTCGTCCACATAGAGCGTAGCGAGAACATCTTCCACCATCAGTCTGGGAGAATACCCTCTGTCCATATCCTTTTGAAAAAGATAACAGAAAAGCCATGCCTGGCTCACCTATGGTTCGAAGCATGGTATACGGGAGATCGTCCGGGCGAGGGGCATGTCCGCGCACGAAGCTAAGTTGAACGCAGCTTACTAAATGTAAATATGTCGTTGAAGGGTTCTCCACCTATGGAGGTAAGGTTCAGAGCGCGGCCTTCAGCGACATCAAGACATGCATTGAATGCTGGCGGAGCAGCATTCCGGCTAGAGAATTCGGAGAAAGCGGTCACCAAGGACCCCGACACGGACGCGGGCTCCGAGATTACTATCCCATTTTCCTGGAGAACGGGAGAGGGGGGCTTGCGAGAACTTGCTCCCGAATCCTTTTAACCTGCCTCCACACCTCTGCTAGAGGAGTCTTCCCGTTAGGTGAAGACACGTATGCCCGCCAGGAACATAGGCGAGAGCGCTTGGAAACATAGCTGAACTTAGCAATAGCTCGACGTAAATCACAGATAGTGAAATCGTTTGGACGGAGCTAATAGCGCAAGTAGACATAACGCTTCTGTTTGAGGGCCGTATCACACTCGGCTAACCACCATGGAAGTGAATGGCGTGAAAAATGACTTTATACAATGTAGGAATAATAGTTAGGCGATAAAGTTGCCGGAGAACTAAACGGCCTAATCCATCGACCTAAACTGGACTGGGACATAGAAATCAGTCATTTCCTGATATAGTACCCACTTGGGCATAAGTCACCGGAAACACGACAGCATAGAACTAGGCTACTTTAAAAAGGAAATATGAAAACTTAACAAGCGATATAAATTAAAAAAACTTAACAATCAGGAAGCAATCTCCGGCAGCGGAGGCAGGTCCCCCTCACCCCGGTGCAGGAGAGTGCAACCTACAAACAAAACAATAACAGAAAAAGAACCTTAAATAAAGGGGAGAAGCCCGGCCTCCCCCAAAAAGTCAACAGGTCAATGTGCACGAATCTGTCCCGAGTACAAGGGACAGGCGGTAGCGACCCCGCCCATCCCGGTACCGGGACAGGTATTGTGCGCGAAGATCACCCAGACTGGGACATTCGACAATAATGTGCCGAACAGTCTGGGGGACGACGCAGTCGTTGCAATAGATCGCAGGCGAGCGCTCCATCAAATAGCGATGCGTCACACGAGTGTGCCCGATTCGGAGACGACAGAAAGCAACCTGAAGCCGCCGCGGCATTGGGGGATAGGTCCATGGGAACAGTCGCGGCGCAATGGCACGCAACTTTAAGTTCCCTTCGACCGTCTCCCATCTTCTTTGCCAAGCAGTCCGAAGAGCTGCCCGTATTCCTGCCATGTAGTCGGTGTGAGGAAGAGCGAAACGCTGGTCCGGTCGCAGAGTCCTCGCGGACTCTTTGGCGCCCTCATTCCCCGCAATTCCTACATGTCCAGGAACCCAGCAGAAGATAATCTCGACATCTGCTCGGCTCGCCAAAACCGTGGCGTCACGGATATCGCGAACCAGGGAATGCGGAGATTCCAATGCCCCGAGAGCACTCAGGGCGCTTTGTGAGTCGCTATAGATCACAATCCGGTCTCCGAACCAGGCACGTCGCGTAATCTCCCATACCGAGTGGTGTATTGCCGCTAGCTCAGCCGTGAAGACAGACGCAGCGCCTGGTAGAGCCCCGCTGACTTCAAACAGAGGGGATACGGCGTGGAAGCAGACCCCCTCTTGGGGGTTAGAGCCATCCGTATACACTGGCACAGTTCCAGCGTGACACGATGTGTGCTCCAAAAAGGTCGAACGCAATACTCCCGGCGCAGTACAAGCTTTGGGAGCAAAGGCGTGGCGACAAATAGCCAAATGTGGTACCCTCCAGGGTGGCGTCCTGGGCAGAACCAGGGGAGCACCGGGCCGTGAGCTATATCTACCTCTCGAAGGAGTTTCCTGGGCCTAAACCTGAAGGGCTTAGGGTATGACTGGCGTCTCTCGGCGGCATAGGCACCATCGAGATCAGCTGCGGATGCAGTGAAAGCTGTTGGCAACTGAGGGAGACGCCGGGCTCGCGTGTACAGGCGAGCGATGCACTGCACGCTGGGCAGAGCGAGTGGCATCTCCCAAGCATCGACCAACAGGCTCTCAATGGGGAAAGTGCGGAAGGAACCGGTCGCAAGGCGAAGGCCGGTGTGGTGGATCGAATCCACCTTCCGCAATAAACGCTCGGCTGCGGATGCATAAAACTCGCATCCGTAGTAGAGCTTCGAGCGAACAAAGGATCGATAAAAAAAGTAAAGCAGTAGCTCTATCAACCCCCCAAGCGCTGAACGTCACGGAGCGGAGAATGTCCATGGCGCGGGTACAAGAGACCCTAAGGCTGCGAATATGAGCCTCCCAGGTGAGGCGTCAGTCGAATACAAGACCAAGGAAACGGTGCGACTCAACCACATCCAGGCGCACCCCATTAAAAAACAAATCTGGGTCGGGGTGAAGCCGTGGATAGTGGCAGAAGTGCCGCTATGCGCTTCGGCATAGCGAGAGACGCGGTTCAATGCCTGTTGCAGTCGACGCTCCAGAGTTGGCATCTGGGCCGCGCCAAAAGAGATCGATAGGTCGTCCACGTAGAGCGTAGCGAGAACATCTTCCGGCAGCACCGAGGTTATGCCGTTGATGCTCAGGGCAAAGGGTGTGACACTGAGGACACTTCCAACGTGGAGTGGAACTTGCGGAAGCCGCACTGTCCACAAGAAAGATGGCCTCTACTGTCCAGGAAAAAGGCTAATCTAACATTTACCAATTTCTCCATCAACTTGCACACGCAAGAGGTTAGAGAGATTAGACGGAAACCGGTCGGAGTAGAGAGCTCTCTCCCCGGTTTGCGAAAGGCGAGCACAGTAGCGATTCGCCAGGAGTCTGGGAGAAGACCTTCCACCCAGATCGTGTTGAACAAATCTAACAGAAAAGCCATGCCTCGCTCACTCAAGTGTCGAAGCATGGCGTACGAGACATCGTCCGGACCATGAGCGGTGTCAGCGCACGAAGCGAGAGCGGAACACAACTCACTCACAGTAAACTTGTCGTTGAAGGGTTCTCCGCCTCTGGAGGTAAAGTCCAGCCAGCGGCCTTCCGCGAGATCACGAGGTGCATTGAATGCTAGCGGAGCAGCATCCCGGCTAGAGACTGCGGAAAAAGCGGTCGCTAAGGATTCCGCCACGGACGCGGGGTCCGAGATTGCGATCCCATTGTCATGGAGAACGGGAGGGGGTCCTGCGAGAACTTGCCCCGAATCCTTTTGACTCGCTTCCACACCTCAGCTAGTGGGGTCTTCCCGTTAAGTGAAGACACGTATGCCCGCCAAGAAGAGCGGCGGGCGTGCTTCGAAATATACCGGAACCTAGCCCTAGCCCAACGAAATTCAGCTACAGTGAAATCGTTCGGGCGGCGCTTATAGCGCATGTAGGCATAACGCCTCTGTTTGAGGGCCGTCTCACACTCGGCTGACCACCATGGGAGTGGTCGGCGTGCAAAACGGCCAGACGTCCTAGGAATAGTAGTCAGGCCCACGGCGATGAGGTTGCCGGAGAAGAACTCAACGGCCTCATCTACCGACCTAAACTCCTCGATTGAGATAGAGAATTCAGTCATTTCCTGAAATGCAGGCCACCGCACCCACGCCAAGCACCACCGAGGTGGTCTCTCAGACGGCAGTTGCCCTGAAAATGATATTTGAATGGGAAAGTGATCACTACCATGGAGGTCATCCACCCCCTCCCACCCCCCAATCAAAATCAGGCTGTGCATCCGAAGAGCACAAAGATAGGTCAAGGCAAGAAAATGAAGCGGTGCGGTTCTCAAGCAGTGATGCGTAAACTCATCCACGTTTAGGACACCCATCTCAAGCTCTTCGATCAGATCGGCAAGGACTTGTCCCCTGGGATTTATGGAGTAATCTCCCCAGAGAGGATGCCTGCCGTTCAGATCTCCAAGCAAGAGATAGGGCCTCGGCAACCGAGCCACGACGCGGCCGGAGGCCCCTGCGTCGAAGTCAGCTGACGGTGGAATGTACGCAGAAATGATAATATACCTCCTATCCAGGTGCAGCTGCACAGCCACTGCCAGAAAGGAGGTATCTAAAGAGAAAGGAAGAACGGAGACATCATGCCGGGTGTAAACCGCGCATCCCCCAGCCAAACCATCCCGCGGTGGTGGGGTTGCAAGACCCTTATACACCGGGAGGGCAGGCAGGGGGCACGCGACTAGCATGGTCTCCTGCAAAAAAATAGCTAACGGGGAACGGGACGAGACGAGCCTCCGCAGCTCCTCCCAGCTGGCCCGGAGTCCACGGCAATTCCATTGAAGGAATATGCCCTCCAGGCCTAGCTCGGAGGAGACGCGGGGGCCCTCCTCGAATTGAAGACCCTCACGGGAATGGCCGTACGCTTCCAGGGGGCAGAACCCCGGGCGCTGTTGGCCGGACAAAGCGCTGGAGGCGCTGTCGCCTTCGAGGACTTATTGGGGGAGGTTGGGCTCGCCATGCGAGTCTTTTCCTCCCTCCGCCTCGATACCTTAGGCAGGCGTTGCGGCTTCGGAGGCGGGGGACCCTCTTTTCGAGGAACCACCGTCTCCGAGCCACTCGCTCCACCTCGGGGCGTGGGCGAAGGAGCCGAAGCTCCTTTGTTGCTGTCCTCCTTTCGGGGAACAGCTTTAGGAACCCCGGAAGATGGCCTAGCGACCATCTTAAGGGGTGTTACCGTTTCGCCTTACGGGAACCGGTCACGCTGGGGGAAGAGGGGGAAGCCCTGGTTTTAGCCGGTGCAGGGTATGAACCCTTTTTGCCGCCAGCTTTACCAGGGGAGCGCCCGGGTTGGGTAGAGCCCGCAGAAGGGCTCCGAATGGGCGCGGAAACAACCGAGCTCCTTGGCCTGGATGGGCCAGGAGCAGAGGGTGCCTTTCTAATTATTGAGGCATATGAGGTCCCACGCAGTGCCGGGCGCGCCAGGACCAAGTCCTTTGCCTCGCGGAATGAGAGTCGATCCTGGGCCTGAACGGCCAGGATTTCTTTCTCAAGGAGATAGGCACCACATTGCTTCGAAGAAGCAGGGTGCGGCTCTCTGCAATTGACACACTTGGCCACACACGATTTGGACTTATCGTGTGCGACCTTATAGCAATTTACACAGACTTCGGGTGACCCCGACTTTGCACGTCTACATGAGCGATTCGTATGGCCGAAATGGTGACAGTAATAGCACCGCCGCGGCAGTGGCACGAATGCCTTCACGCGGTAGCGGTACCAACCAGCACGCACCGACTCAGGGAGCTTGTCACAGTCGAACGTGACGAAGAGTGTAGGGGTGGATCTCGAGGCCCCTCCCTGTTTTCTCACCACACGTTCGACCTTGACCGCCCCATGGTCGGCCAGCTCTAGGGTGATGTCCTCAATGGAGTAGTCAACGAGTTCCCTGGCATAAACTACTCCTTTCACAAAGTTCATGGTAGAGTGCGGCGTCACACTCACCGGGGTGCCATGAAGTGTCCGAAGAGCACTTATCTTGGCCGCCTCGGCGGGATTCGCCGCATTCGCCAGAAGGCTCCCGTCCGAGAAACGGGTTACCTTCGGCTCTCTATCAATTGCACTAGCTAATCCTCTCCTCTGATGGATCATGTTGCCCTTGGACAACATGATGCCATCAGTGGAGCGAATAACGAGGAAGCGTTTGAAGCCAGCGGGCTCGAAAACGCCAGGTAACCTCTGAATGAGGGACCCCGATGTCATCGAGGCTCCACCCTGTGCACTCTTGGTATTAGTCTTAGTCAGGGGCTCCGCAACCGGAGGGGCAGAGGGGGCGGATGTGCCGATCTTGGCTTGGTCGCTTGCCAGAGTGGCAGCAGACCCATCCGCCCCCGCAGCCCCCGCGGATGGAGAGGAGCCCCGAGTCTTCTTAGTCTTTTTCGTTCTTTTGTTTTTTGGAGAGGAGGGCGGGGAATGAACCCGCTTCTCACCTCCGCCGGTAGAAGCCCCTAGGCCAGATGGACCGGCCTCAGCCAGGTCCTTCTCCGAAATGGAGAAGGTCCTGGTGGTCGCAGGGGTATCATCCGGAGGAGATCCCTCCCCTCCCTGTACTGCCTCAGAATCCCCAGCCGTTTGAGGAGGACCTTGCATAGGGGCGGATTCGGGTTCGGTGCTTGGCGCCGAGCTCGAAATCCCCCCCATGGAAAGCCTTACCGTCTGAGGCTGGGTTTCCTCAAGGACCATGTCTATCACAGGAGGTGCCTCCAGTTGGCCATCCCCTCCCAGGATATCGCAGGTCCCCTTGGCAGCGTCACCAGTCTTTTGTGGGGAGGCACAGGCCTTGACCCCAGCAAGGTTCAAGATTCTTGCCAGCAGGTCTTTTGAGGGAAGCGACCGAAGGGTCCTGGCTTCCCTCTCCCCCCTAAGGGCGTTTGCCCTACCAAGCCGCTTCTATGGGGAGCAGCTGGCTATGGGCTGCCTGCTGGCTTTCTTGGCAGTTCCCTTGGAAAGAAAAGAGGGGACTGCCACTGGAAAAAGGGAGGTGCCCGAAAGCACCTCCAGAGAAGGGGGTGAGGGGGAGTCCTCTACACCTGTAAGCGAAGGAGAGGAGTAAGCCTCCTGTCCGGTTGAAGAGATATGGAGGGTCCCATGCGCAAGCAAAGGGGGGGAACCTCCTTTTTTTCTGTGGAGCTGCCCGAGAGCGGCTCCGTCGTTTCTACAGGGGGAGTTAAAGGGTTTTTTTTGGTTGGACTCATCATTGGGCATGGTGACCCTCTTTTTATTACGGGATGCAACCGCTCATCACCTCTCGCAGTTGCCCGCACTGCAAGAGGTGCTTACAGGCCTGGCAGAGCCAGGCGCCGCCATTTCGGACCACCCCTCCCGCCTGGTGGCCTGGCAGTCCATCAGCATGGTGGCTCCACCTTAGACGCGGCGTAAAAATGGATAGAATGTGAAGAGGAGAGGAAAAGGGATGTGAGGAAGGTATGGGTGGGGAAGAAGCAGGTTGTTAAAAAAAAAACATCCAGAACCGGAGCTCAGGGGTTAGGGAACATTGTCCCCTCCCCCCTCAGCATCTACCCTGTGAAATTAGAGGCTGGCCATTGAAAGTTGTGGGAGAGGTTGTATGAAACGCGACGAAGTAGGGGAGAAATACAGGCTATCTGAAGGAAGGATGAGTGGCTAAGCTAGGGCCGGACGGAGCGCTGGATCCCGTCAGCACGGCAGCCAGGATGGCAAATCGCCGCGCCCCTTACGGGGAGTCATTTCCTGAAATACGGACAAGCGCGCCCGCGCAAGGGTAAGGGAGCTCTCAGGTGGCAGTGGTTCAGATAATGAATGATATGTGAATGCGAAAGTAATCACTACCATGGAGGTCATCGACTACCTCCCACCAAAAATCAGGCTGCTGATCCGGCGAGGACATGAGTTGATCAAGACCAGAAAACGAATCGGTTCTTAGGCAGTAATGCGTAAACTCCTCCACATTTAGGACAACTATTTACAGCTTGTTAATCAAGTCGGCAAGGACCTGACCCAAGTGATTGATGGAGTAGTCTTCCCAGAAGGGGTGGCTACCGGTCAAATCCCAGAGCAATAGAAAGGGCCTCGATGCGGCGGCAGTCCTCCACGTCTAAGTCGGCTGACGGTGGAATGTACGCAGAAATAACAGTAGACCTCCTATCTGGTTTGCTTTTTTAAAATTAGGAGCCCATCTAACACCTCCTATCTAGGTGCAACTGTACAGCTACTGCCTGAAAGGAGGTATTTAAAGCAAAGAGATGAACCAAGACATCATGCCGGGTGTAAATGGCTCATCCTCCTGCACAGCCTGCCCCCATCCCGTGGTGGTGGGGTCGCAAAACCCTTATACCCCTGGATGCAGCGTTGGAGACAGGAATCCAGCATGGTCTGCTGCAGAGATATCCAACGGGAAACGGGACGAGACGAATCTCCGCCGCTCCTCCCGGTTGGCCCGGAGTCCGCGGCAATTCTATTGAAGGAATATACCTTTTAGGCCTAGCTCGGTATAGATGCGGGGGCCCTCTTCGAAGAGAATAAATACCCTTAGGGCAATGGCCGTACGCTTCCCGAATTATCGGGGGAGGTTGTGCTCGCTATGCGTCTTTTCCTCCATTTGCTTTGAAACCTTCGGCGTGCAAGCGGCCTCGGAGGTGTTAGAAACCCCAGAAGACGGCCTCACGATCACCTTCTGGAGTGTTGTCTATTGTAACTCTAACGACTCGGTGGAGGCTCACGGCCGTTTCGCCTTACGGGAAACGTTCACGCTAGGGGAGGGTCAGGAAGCTCTGGTTTTAGCCGAGACTGGCTGTGAACACTTTGTGCCGCCACTCTACCACGGGGGCGACCGGGGTGAGTAGAACGTATAGACAGGTTCCGAATGGGCGTAGGATAGGCATAAAAGAAAATATTGTAATAGTAGAAGAGGCAAAAATGGAGGTCTTATAAAATCCACCATCACAACCGAAGCAAAGATGGATGTGGTTACACCGCCCCCCCCCCAGGCCTCGACTGTGGTTGTATGGGTGGAAGCTGGTCAATGAATAGCCTGCATAATAAGATAGACCACGGAAATGTGAAACGTGTGAAAGTGGTGAAAGATACGTAAAGGGAAGATGTCTTGAAGGAGCAAAGCCCAAGTATTCTCAATCTAGTTCGAAACTGCTGAGGCACTGGGGCCGGAAAGGCGTGCCGTGCTGTAAAGGTGCCGGTCTTTTAAGCTTGATGGTCTTGAATCTGTAAGTCCATTTATTGATTTTCATGTGGCTTATGAGTTCAATCTTAACTTTGATGGTTTTCGCCACATATACCTAGGTATACTTAGGGACTCTTGTGTGGTATATGAGTACTGTCCTAGGTTTATTTATTGATTCTTATGTGGCCTTTAGTCCACTCCTGGCTTTGACTGTTCTAGGACTTTGAGATCAGATGGTAGGTAGATCAGGTTTTAATTCTTCCTATCTTGCTCTCCGTTTCATTTTCTTTCAAGAAACGTGAACAACATGGAGTGTGCTGCACAAGAGAATCCGCTGCCCATTAAGGGTGGAGCGCTTCAACGCCACTGAAAAATACCCGTCCCATCCACGGCCTTCATGCTCGATTAAGCACAGAGCCATTCATAATCTTTGCCTACGCCAAATCAGCCCCCTCCTAAAGAGATGGGGGTATGCCGGGTTGCATGCGTCGTCTGGGTTTATCACTGAAAGAGGATGTCGAGTACACACCCTCACAAATGTCCATCATGCACACCTATTATCCATTTCCTCTTCAATCAGTTATTATTATTATTATTATTACACAATATGAGACAGGTAGAACGGGAAGAGTGCAAGCACTATAGATTGCAATTAGCAATCCCCGCACACCTGCAACATTGAAGAGGGAATGATGGTAAGAAGAAAAGGAAGTAGGATAGAACAACAAACTGGGAAAAGATAGGTAAAGAAAAACCTCAAAGCTTCCAGTCATCTATGGATTCAGTTAAATTAAAGTGAGTAATAAAATTATAAAAAAAATTGAAAAACGGTATGTAGCAACATTCAAACAAAACAAGATATACTGTATATAGAATATTCAAACAAGAAAAAAACAACAAATAACAGAATAATGGCTCATGATGAACACAAGATCTTATTAGCTTTCTTTTTGAAGGCATCTATCTACACTATTCGATGCACAAGTCTCTTCGTCCAAGGAATTCCAAAGATGGACAACACTTGGCAGAAAGCAACGCTGAAACTGGCTCGTAGGGCATCTGATAGACTGAAAACAAAGAGGATGCCGGGCCAAGGCCTGACGAGTGTTTCTCATTGCTACAGAGCGATTTGGCAATGAAATATACTGCGAGTGATGCGGATTGGATTGTATCTTATAGAGCACGCATACATTGGTGATCTTCCGGCGATGTGCAAGGTTCCATTGGACATTACTGCCACAAAGAAAGCTGGCAGTATAAGAGACTCTGCCAACAAGATGCAAGTGTGAGGTAGCAGCAAACGACCAGGCAGAGGCACAATATTCCAAAGCTGGAAGAATAAAGCTTCGGAAGCCATTGGCGGACACGGAAGCATCATTGAAGCTGGCATAGGCCTTTCTCATGATTCCCAATTTATCCGAAACAGTAGTCACAACAGATCTGATGTGACACTCAAAAGTTAATTTGGAATCAAATTTAACGCCCAAAATGTCCAGTTCTTCCACATCGTTCAATGCTAAACCATCAACATGGAGAGGTTCATGTTGAGGAAAAGGGCTGAGATCGTGAGATACACATACATTTAGATTTAGCGAAGTTAAGCTTCATGTTCCATGTATGGCACCATATAGAAATGCATCGAAGATCTTTATTGAGGGAATTAGATGCAATGCTGCGAGAGTGAGGGGAGTCAATAGTCGCGAGCAGAGTTACATCGTCTGCATAACCATACATAATATTTTTGGTGATGCTAAAGAGGTCAGCAGTGTAAATATTGAAGAGCAGAGGTCCGAGAACACTGCCCTGCGGAACGCCTGAGTGAACAGGATGCCAGTCACTGAAGTTGGCATCAACACAAACCCTGTGGGTGCGACCCACCAGGAATCGCTCTAAAATAGATAAAATCTGTCCACCAACACCAATATCTCTTAGCTTCTTCAGCAAGCCATTATGATTTACTCTATCAAAGGCAGCTGAGAGATCCAGTTAAACTATGCAGGCCTCATGCCCCTGGTCTAGTGCTAACTGGGTCTTGTGAGAGATCGTAAGAAGTGCATCCGTTGTACCAAGCTCTTTTCGATAAGCAAATTGATTACAAGGGAGAACACCTGCCCTCTCAAGAAAGCGGGAAAGGCGAGCTGCAACGACGTGCTCAAAAACATTAGAAAGTATTGGTGTAATAGAGATTGGACGATAGTTGAAGGGATCAGGGAAAGGAGTTACCTTAGGAATAGGCGTAATGTGAGCCACCCTCCAGCACTCGGGGAACGATCCAGATAGCATGAGGCATCTAAATACTGCACTCAGTTTTTTTTACGATTACAGGAGAAGTTTCCCTGAAAAACAAAGGAAAATCTTAAGGGGATCTGTGCCCCCACATGGATCAAGAGCATTGAGTAGCTTCTCCACTTCTTTGGACCGAAATGCCATTTTATTAAGAGTAGGCATAATGACCATTTCTTGATTGAAAATCAATTGCTCTCTACTAAGGTTAGAGTCAAAGTGCTTCATCAAAAGATCAGCTTTTTCCTTTGGACTCGTGATAAGTTGACCGTTCTGAAAGCAGTGGGGGAAGTGATAAGCTGCAGCCAAAGACCACTGATTAAAGGGTGGACCACCATTTATGTCGATCAGTGGCGCTTAACAATTTATCCTTGGCAGAACTCAGATATTCCCTTTCCGCATCAAGATAAATCCTCTCTGATTGAGATCTTGCTAGAACATACTCGTTCCAAGATTCTCTTGTGCGTAGCTGAGATCAGTGGCGGTATGCTGCCTGTTTGGCATCCCGAGCAGTTTTGCATTCCACCGTAAACCAGACTCTATCATTGAACCGGCATGATATCCTTTTAACAGGGACTCAGCGAAAAATACGAGTAATACTAAGTATCTGTTCATTGAAAGCGGACATGGGCTCAGCACTGCAAAGAATGGCCCCTAATCGGATCCTGGAAACATTATCACGGACATTATTCCAGTTAACCCTGTTTTTTTAGATAAATCTCCTTCGTAAAAGTATAAAAGGGACAGGTTGCCTAAGATCAAGTTTGATACTGATGGCAGAGTGATCGGATGTACCTATGGGTGCATTAATTTCTGCTTTAACAATGTCAGGTATATCCGTAAGTATTAAGTCAAGATAGTTACCAGCATGATGAGTAGGGACGGACACCAACTGTAGAAGTCTAAATACCGCGTACATAAGTGTACGCAGAAACACTCCGACACAAAGCTGCGCGCCCTCTCGTATCCCTAGAATTCTCCTTCGCCCTTTTTCGCACCGCCGTAAGCTCCGAGATAGCTCGAAGGCGTCAAAGAAATATCGTCGGCCCAAAGATGAAAAAAGGTCTATCGCGCGACGATACGGATTTTACGAGAATTCGATTCACTCTCTCGATTTTGCTCGTGGGAGAAATAAAAGTAAGACTTCTCCCTGGAATCAGGCAGAAGCCCTTGGACCTACGTCAAGTTTGTGTGAAACCCGATCCACATAAGAAACCGTTCGCCCGCTGCAAGGAAGGAACTTCTCGGGGAATTGGTTGTTGCCGTCACGGTACTTGTAGGTGCCAAACTTCTCGCAGCCCCCCGTCCCTTCAGAGTCTGAAGTTACACAGGACCTTCCTCTGCGGATTACCCTAGACGTAGCTAGGTAATCGGTTTTGGCTACCCACTCCGGGAGCCGAATAATCGGACTGGTACATCGAGGAAGAAGCCCAATTGAGTCACCGCTTGGCTCACCTTCGTGATCCGGCAAAGGATCAGTATATCACACCGGTCTAGGATTACCCTCTCATTCGGTAACCTCGGACGGCCGGACTAGGTGCGATCATCGTCACCAAAAGAAGATCTCCCCCCCCCCCCTTCAAAAATACTTACGAACTCAAAGGTATCGTTAATTGAATTATCCCCTCCCCTAACTTCACCAGTTTATTTGTGTAATAGAATTCTCATCCTGAGCCCATACCCTCGAATATTAGAAGTGCTTACTTAATTCAGTGTTTAACTCAATAATAATATTCCCTTCGTTCTGTCTGGTGTCATTAAGACGCAAACATCCCAGTGAGTAATCTGCAAGTAATCCCCACGACATTTTTGTAGACTTATTTATTCGGTGCAAGATTAATCCTATTTATATTTATATACGCTGTGTTTATTTCAAATTCATGTACATTAAAGATTATTTTTGTACATGTGTGTTTAACTAATTTGGACGATCCCTTGGCAATTATTAAGCAATCCACTCGGCTTAAAACTCATTATTCCATCGACCCGCCCATGGTTGGCTTATACTGAGTGGAGAACACACTCAGGGCATCATCATCTTAGTTTTGATCAAAAGGGTACGCACCGGGGTTATTCTTATTCACCGGAAGTGGCTAAGGTAGGTGTATTGGATACGCTTCACCTCCGCTTCACCTCGGTGCGGTAATAAAATATATGTCCAGGAAGTGGAACTGGGATTACCCACTCACTAAACCTCGACACCAACTGTGAACAGCCCGAAACACTAGCACAATCATATGCTGCACGACCATGAATATCTGTTGGAGATGCAGACTCATGCCATTCACGATGGTGAGCATTGAAATCACCAACAAAAACAAAAACTGCTTTGCGATCATCAGACTGGATGTTGGCCATGGCTGTTACTAGGCAATCATATATGGTATCATCGCAGTCGGGGTTGCGATAAGCGCCCAAAATATAAAAGTTGTGGATTCGGGTACAAATGCGCAAGGCGATTACTTCATGGCAGCCACATTCATGAGTGTTCTCTCAAACACTCATGCACATAATCCAACCAACTCTTACGCAGTCTTCAAACCATTCTCGCACCCTGGCACTCACTCTTATATTCTCTTTACTAGTCTATTTCAGCTATTCTTCTTATATGATCATAACAATTTCACTCGCAACCTCATTCACACCATACTCAATCATTCTTCACCTTTCGCACACTAACACCCTCTCAAGTTGTCCATTTGCACTGCTCTTATTCGAGATCTTTCCTTCCCCTTCCACACCATACTCACATACCAACTTTAGCACCAGCATACTCTCATGCAGCACAATTCACACTGAAACCCTTACCATTCACTAAAGCTTAATCACAATACCTTTCTACCATTTAAAGCCACGTGTTCACAATCTGGTGCATCTTCCCCTCTATCATTTACAATGCATCCAAGCTCCTTAAAACATCGCACTTGTTTAAGGATGACAGCGGATTATGATATCCCGCTCTTCCCTTCACACTCACACATATACCATTACTTTACTTTTTTCTGCATTTATCTTAGGACCCTTCGTCTCACACCTCCTAAAAAATCAACATTTGCTAATGCCCCATTCCTTTCAGCCACTGCCACCAGGTCATCAAGTTATACAAGCATAGGAACAACTCATCGCACACCCCCTTTTCTTCAGTGCCATGAGTACTTTTCTCAGTAGTCCATCCTTTAGATATTGAACAGCCACGGCGACATCTCACAGCTTGGTCATTCCCAGCCACATATGTCAAACCAATCACTCCGGCTATCTTCCAATCCAAATACTCTTCACACTCACCAATAGTTTACTAATCACGCCAAACATTATCAGCATTCTATAATGCTTCTATATCTACAGTCATAGTCCAAAGTTTTGACAATACTATATTTTTTCATATAAGAAAATTAAGAGAACAAATCAAAATTGCATTTTTTTTAATCATAATTTGAAGGTGAAATTTACAAAGGTTTGAGCCCAAACCCATTTTCTTAAAAATACAGCCAATAGAACAGTCAGGAGACCCATTCCATAACCCACTTACCACGAGTTCTTAGTATTCAGCGAATATACTATCTACCATTCTTATCTCCTACAACCATCAACTGATAACCCCAATCCCATCCACCACTCGTCCTAAGTCATTCCAGTACTTCTCTTCCTCAGCTTTACTTCTATTATTACAGGGATCATGCCCTATAACCGCGCACAGTTTTACCCTTGCCCATCTGATTTACCCACATAATTCTCGGTCTTTCACATTCATACCCAACCCCTCACATCATGCCACTCATCTCAAAAACATTACCACTCACTTTTAATTCCTACCACCCTGATCAACACCTGTCTGAGAGCACTCTATTCTCTTCACCCCACACAAACACCCAATTAAAAGCCCGGACCACCTATCCCGACCCAACGCGTCTTTTTCAGTATTCTAAACAATCGCATCGCTGACGATTTGAAATCCCATTAACTTTTGCTTAATTTTCCAACAATTTTTCCCAGTCTCAAATCTAATGTTAAAATAAAACCGACTCGATAAAGTCAAGCTCAAATGTTCCATGAGATATCGCTTGACAGTACGGTGTCGAGTAGATAAGAAAAAAAAAATTAGATCGGACTCGAATCTAAATTAACACATACCATGCAGTCGAATGGAACGATTAATGAGGCGATAAAATAGATCCTTTTCCGTGCATGGAAATGCCTCGCTAAGGAGCCGAGCATTAGAGAAATTGCGCGAGGGAATCGTCATGCGATGACTCTCGGAGACGTTCTTTTACGGCCTGCGAATAGGACTTGAGCTCACGTCGGTTGCGATCCCGTGCGTGGATCGCTCTGTCGACTTTAGAAATGATCATTTGTCCCGTTTTTATGGTGATTTGCGCTCACGATTGGTCTGCGAAAGAACCGTTCAGATGGCAATTTAAGGGCGCACTGATCTACAAAGCCTTCCCCTGTAGTGGAAGGCGGAGGAAGGGGGGGGGGGGCTTACAAAGGGTTTACTTTTTGCCCTTCTAATTCTATCTTTGAGGTCGGCAAAACAGGCATTTCGTAAGGCAATAAACGAGGGTATAGGGCACGGGTACATTTGAAAAGGTTTGTAAAACGGGTGAAGTTAGGGAAAGTGATAATATAGGAGCATTGCTGGGATATGCCAAAAATATTTACTTAAAACTAAAAATCGAAACCAAACATGGACATTTCCACCAGAAAGTTTGTTAGGTCAGGTTCATAAAGTGGGTGGTAAATTAAGGGTGTAAGAGATCGGGAAAACACACAACTCTCCAGAACAAGCCAAATGAGGAGACTACTTGGTGCATAAGACATGTATGTATAGATAAAAAAAAATAGGGTTCGGGAGTTTACCCGCGGAAAGGGATTCGTGTCTTTCCAGTAATTCATGGTTTCGTATTCCAAATTATAAATTTGCCACTGAGTTATGCACGAAACGAGGCCCGAATCAGAGATGCTCCCCTTCCTCCCTCCCGAAACGAATATTTTTTTTAAAAATCCTCCTCAATGTTCTAATATACAGACGGTGTTTTCCGAAAGCCCATCATTACAGTTCCCTTTTACCTCATCCGTGCGATTTAAATTCCTAATCCATAATTGCATTCGCTAATTCCATTTCACATTTACCTAAACTCTTATAGCTTTTCCCCTCCCATTTTATTTCACCTTTACAATTAATCAATCGCTCCATCTTTGCCACACTGTGCTTGCTCCTGGTGTAAATATTCCTTCTTGGATACAACCCACATACGGGACTTGGATACGTGCAAGTCGGTGGTTCCGATTTACCCATTTCGGTACAGTTAATCACGCGGTACTGTTTTGCGCACCGCTTTCCCTTATCTTTTTGTGTTGCAGGAGCGAAATTACATTTTGGAACTAATCTTTTCTATCTCTCTCGCTTTCCATCTGCAAATGGAGAGTAAGGTAATCAATCACCTTCCATCAGTCCTATGCATGCGAATTACTCCTGCCCAACAGTGATTACGCTCGAGCTAAATACAGAGCGAAGTCGCTCTAAATGATGATAATAAGGGCGGGAATAAAGACAATCAACCATCACGGACGGTTTCTTGTCGGCCCAAGAACAACAGAGCGGGCGAGGTAGGGCGGAACGACAACGCGGCATTGGTACTGAGGAAGAAGCTCCGATTACAAACATAAATAAATAAATAAACCCAAATCGAACCCAGTGAGGAAATCTCCATATTTTTTTAAATGAGAGCAGGTTAAAGAGAGGTGCGTCTCATCCAGGTTCCTACAGGATAGACACGCATAGAAAACATAATTTTATTATTAAGAAATAACGGAAACTCGCAAAAACATTTTCACTAGAAAGTGCAATGTTTGAAAAGGGTCCCCCAGCGGAATAGAATTTTGAGTCACACCCAAGGGGAATAACCATCAACAGGGAAGGGCGTGTGACGTCCCTGGACTTCCCATTACTACCTCCTAACCGTACCTAATACGGTTCCCCCCGTAAATGAACGTGCATTCGGGAGAGCGGTGCGTCTCTCAACAGCACCCCCATCCCCTCCGTAAGTAGTTTCCTCTTTTAACAAGTAATAGTAGGTAACGCATTTTCACTTCACTTCACTTCACTTCATCACTTTCTTCACGACTATTCAAAAGCTTTAGACCGGAATGTTCACGTTGTTTTGTTTTTCTAAATAATATCCAATATAATAATGAGCCGTTCTATCTTGTTAACGTTTGCAAAATCGACTTCCATGAGAAATTTATGAATTCCGATTAATCCATACTTTTGGTATTATCAAGATAATAATAATACTACTGTTGCTTACATATTTTTAATTTAAAGTGAATTCCACTTTAATGAAATTAAAAAACTCGATTAATCCATGTTTTTATTACCAAGTAGATATTAATCATAATTACTTAATTATTGACATCATTATTGATGGCACGGGGACACTAGCAAAATATAGGTTCATTATCGAGTCTAAGCTATTATACAAGGTGTCTATAAAGTACCCATTTAGAGCCATGAAATGACCCATATGACCATGGGACATATGGTTATTCACCCTGGAGATTTCAAATCTCCCATCAGATTTGGCGCTGGGTGGCGCCATCTAGTGGCAGAAGTCTCATTTAGCAATAACGATTTATTATTTTATAACAAAAAGCCGCAGGTCATTGGAGGAAATTTCCCTCTTGTTGAAGCCACCATCAACTTTGAAAGATCATACTAGCGCGGCTCCAATAATTTCAGGCCATATCATCAATCCTACTTACTCTTCCTCGCTGTCGCCATATGAATTGCTTCACCTGACCCCCATCAACAACCCAGCCACTTGGCCAAACATCCGAGCAACTCGGTGACTCTTTGATTCGTCTGTAAAGATAACTTTGCTAAATCGATTTTCATGTGTATACGAGTATGTATGAGACTAAAACAGATGCGTTTTTTGCTAGGATCGCCTTTTTGGTCGGAAAATTTTCTGTCTGGCATCTTGTTTTTATCCAGGCGGAAGGAGCCCAAACAGCTTGAAAAATTGCCTTGCTCTTAGCTTGAGAGGTTTTAGTCGCTTCTCTTTTGATTTGACAAAGATCTCTAGAGGTAAAAACTCGAAATTCTGGTTGAAGCCTTTGCTTTGTTGGCTAAATGCTATTCTCTACTACTTTCTACACAGGGAAATAATCACGCTTCGACTCTTTTGATATAATTCTTCTCTTCTTGTGAAAAATTCCTTCTCTTTTTTTCTTGTTTAAACGGTCGTTGTAATCGAATTATCAAAAGCGCACTATCAACTAGGTAATACCTTAGATAAATAGTGTTGTATCTAGTAAATTGTGCTCCTTACATTCATACACATAATTGAAACAAAAAGTTTCCAACTTTTTCTGGAAAATGATGAGACGCTAATCTCTAGATATAATCTCTAGATATATTTAGTTTCGAGAACATACTACTCATTTAAAGTCTTTAATGGCATGAAGAGCAATAGTGGCAATTTAAGAACGATACATGATTGGCTGGGAACATGCGAGATTGATTAATTTTCCAGTATGAGGGATTTTTCTAACTTATTTGCCAGATAAGTCCAAAGCTGGATTTCTCTGAAACCTCCACCCAGACCATAGAAATTTCCTCAGATTCATGCCACTATTACCTGGCGTTTCATTTGCTAGATCTTTGGCACATTTACAAGGCTTTTCGCATCCTAGATCGATGCTACCTATTGCTGGCGTTTTTATCATAACAACACGTATGAAGTAAGTATGAGTCAGGAAAACACCAAGTTGACGAATCTCAACCTCTCTAGAATTTTGCAATGGAGAAGACGCCCGCTCATCCATTCCAATATCCGCTAAAGAAACTATAATAAACGAATACAAATTTAACTTCATCATCCATTAACAACGCTCACGCAACCACTACTGTTGTGAAAGCTAACTGATCCCGGACTTGTATGCTAATAATGGTTGAGCAAGACAGAAGTGACATGACAAAATTGAGGAGGACGGAAAGGCAGACACGAATCCTTAAATTTCTACCCTTGTCGACATACAGGTCGAAGATCACCGGCAACCCATTTCTTCGTTAAATTAGTTCTGTCAATCGGGGTCCATTTGGAGAAACTCGACATTAGCCAGAAAACATTCAGTTGAAGCCCAGCGAGAAGTTCACATAATAGCCGTTAATTTCCTCGATTCCAAAAGAGATCATATGACTACTCGAAACTCGCAGGTTGATTTCTTGACATCTAGAATCGTGCCTCGTCTCGTTAAAGCTCATTTTCTGTCTTGAATCCGCATCCAGCGAAATTTCGTCTCTTACGTAAACTCATCCTTGAATCGATACTTAGATTTATGATGAATTATAATTGGTTGCTACGGAATTGACATCCCCATTATCCTTGACGTCCTGTCTAGTTCGAGAAGTGAGTGAGGCAGGACTGTTAGTAATTGCAATAGAAGTATAGGCGTAAGTTGCATCGTATTGCATTGTGAATATGCTAAATAAATTCTTGAAAGAGGATTTTTAGCAAATGCGGTTGTTCTAAGATAAGCCAAAATTCTTCGTTCAATTAGTTGAATAAGAGCAATGTTTTTTTCAGAGACGCGCCCCAGGAATTTTCTTCGAACTTACCACCAAGCGTGACCCAATATAGAGGGAGAGACGCTAACCCCAAAGTTATTTTTAATTTGCAAAGCGCAATTTGACAGGAACAACCTCCCATTTGTGAGCATTTGGTGAAATTCGGAAAATCTACAACTTAATTGACACGAGTTTCTAAAAACTAAATTAAATTTGGGGGGGAGAAGGAGTAAGTGCGTGTAGGCAAAGAAAGGATGGTTACGGTATTAGCTTGGCGGGAATAAAAGGGATTCCTTCTAGATTCAGTTCTGGGGAAGATGAAAGAATTCCCCTTAATCGAGGAAGATGTCCCCTAATTTGTCGAGCTTGGCTTTACTTTCCATGAGGTACGTCACGCACTGCAATTATCCAGGAATGCGGACATATTTCTGGCACAAAACAATATAAGAAGAACGCACAGTGGAACGAAGGTAAATTGGAGGCGCAAAGCCACAAATTACCGACCCAACGGCGGTCAGCGGCCTCCTAGTAAAATGGAGAAATATTATCCTAGTTGGTAAAGCAAAGGTTTCTTGCGCGGTCAAAGAAAGCCTTTTTAGCCGTGTTCAATCATCATTTAGACGTCTGACGTACCAGGAGTTAGTCAGGATGGGCCACATGGACTATCACAACGAGAGGTCGTGCTTTGGTTTCGGTTTATCAATGGTGAAATACAAAAGAAACAACAATCTGAGGGGCTATTTTAAGGGTGCTAACCACATTCAAACCATTGTGGGATGTTCGGAAAGAAATGTCATCGTCTTGATCTTCCGAGGCATTAATTACGTTCCGCTATGCACAAAATTGTCAACCGAACTGGAAATAACTATAAAGGATAATTTGGGTACTTCGCGAGCTTCCTATCATTGCTGGGGATGGAACTCAAGATCTATAGAACTACAGAAACAAGGACCAGCAGAACCTAAGGTCCGCTCAAGGCCAGTCCGCTTACACAGACGGTGTTAAACTACCACTATCTTATGTTAGTATCATGCTTTTTTTTAACATGCCGTTTTTTAACTAATTCAATTCTACGGTACAGGTTTAATTTATTACATTAGAAGACGTATTAAAGAGTCAATCCTAATTGGGATGGTGGACAATTATAAATATGTCAGAAGGAAAATTCAAATTTAATAAATACATATACATAAATATTGTCCTTCTGACATATTTGTAAATAAAATAGATACAATTCAATTATAATTGAATTGTATCTATTTTATCTATTTTTGTTTGCTCACCGCTTTTATATAGCTTGTTCGCCGCATTGCATTGTTATATTACCAATACAGCTGACGATGGCGCAAACCGAAACTATTTCTGTTTTCCATAAAATCTGATTCACATATATATATATATATATATATATATATATATATATATGAAATGAAAAACTCACAAAGTATCACGTGAGGGTAGCAAATGAATGCAATGTCCCGCAGGAAAAAATGAAATGGTGTTTCCGAGTACTTTCGAACTTTATTAAGTTCCTTATCAAGGATAACTACAAGAAATAATATTATATTAGAGGTATATATATGAAAGAAAAGTATAAAAGAACGCCCCAAAACAAGAAATCATCAATGAACCAATGAGGAAGACGGAAGGGGGAAGGTAAAGATTCACATTAAGAATGACAAGAAGCAGGTAGTAAGGTCAAACTGAGAAGACGAAAGGGTAACAGATTAAAAGAAATGGAGATAGCATAAAGAGGGAGATTATAAGAAACGAGGAGCAAAAGAGTAGGGAAAATACAAGGTACATAACAGAGCAGTGACATGATTAAAAAAAAATGGGTCCACATAACTAAAGATTGTATATAAAACTAAAGACAAAAGTCAGAAAATTTCTTTAAGTATTAGTTTTTTAATTATATCATCTATTTTATATACGCCAGGGGAAAGGTTAAAATTATCACATTAGCTTATAAAAGCACATTCAATGATATTCCTTTTTATAGGGTCATTGGAACGATAAATAAATTTTGCCGAGTTCCTGTTAATTAGATGGTCCTTATCTGACATGTGGACAAAGAGAGTACTGTTATTTTTCCCTCTTTGGACATTATATTTATGTTGATTTATGCGAACAGAAAGTTGTTTACCTGTTTGTCCATAATATTTACTTAGGCAACCCGAACACTAAACTGAATATCCCCCCCCCCAAAAAAAACCATTACAATTATTACGTACTAATAAATTCTTAATGGTCGTCTCATATTGAAAAACAACATAAATGTTAAAGTTATTCAAAAGACGGGGAAGATCACTAAAACAAAGATAAAATGGTAGAACTAAAATGTTATTACTCTTAAAAGGGAGAGTAGCGAGAGTTTGATAAAATGTCTTTTTAGCAGAAGAAAGACAGTTTTGAAGAAACGGATAAGGGTAACAAAGCTTATGGCCAATTTAAAAATATTGGAAAATTCCAAATCCATATATTCTGGGCTCACAACTCGTAATGCCCGTAGAAACATAGAAAAAAAAACAGAACGTTTAACTTTAGGGCTGTGAGAAGAGTAAAAATGAATATAAGAATTTGGATTGGTAGGCTTACGAAAGATAGAGTATTTAAAACCTGTATGAATTCTGTGAATAAGAGCAAGAAAGGGAAGGGTTCTATTATTTTCCATCTCGTTTGGTACAGGTATATTGATGAGTCATTTGCTTGTGACCTAATTCCAAAGATGTTAATGTTTTTCTTACCAGACTCAATTCTCTCGTCCCTTCAATTAAGTTTACCCACGAGATGCAAAATAATATTCTAATTCCTAAAAGTGCAAATATTTTTTTCCGGGGAAATTCAAATATAAAGTATATTTTTCGAAACTTCACTTGCGTGCATTTTGTACGTTGTTTTTTTCAGTATTTTTTTCTTGAAAATGCATTCGAGATGATATTGATCCCGAGAAGTGCAATTGCAAATTCAATTGCAAGTTATCTTTCATCAAGTCGTTTGCAAAATACAAATACGAAGTTATTTGGTGGATACCCTAAAAATGAACTCGAAACTCGAACTTGGATTCATGTAGAGAATGAATATTTGTTCCAACTTGGAACTGGTGACCCCTACCACAATCAATCAATCAACCTCTCCGCTTGCTACAAGCATCGACCCCTTCTCTCGCTAGCTATATATATATATATATATATATATATATATATATATATATATATATATATATATATATATATATATATATATATATATATATATCAGGTTGGAACGAAAGAGTAATGTCCAATTTTCTAGAATAAAGTTTTAGTATTTATTAACGTGGCGCGTCTAGTTATCGCTTAGGAATGATACAATGAGTAATTTCTAACTTGTTCTTTCAGATTACAAAAATATTGTTCATAATCTTCTTCGATATTCACCCCTATATAGTCCCATCTAAAGATCGCCTTCGACATGTTTTCAGCTATGAGTTTCATAAAGGTGTCAATGCAAGTAAAGCGGCAAAATCCATTTAGAGCACTTTTAGGGATGGTGCAGTAAATGATAGACGTTGTTAAAGGTGGTTTTCCTTATACTGAAATGGGGATTTCATTATACAAGAAAGACCAAAAGAAGGTCGTTCAAAAGAAGTTAATTTAGAAGAGTTGGAAGCTGCTGTCACAGCAAATACTGTTACAACTTCTAGAGCACTCACAGAAAGATTTAACGTCATCCATACGAATGTCCTACACGCCCTGGTATAGGATTGTAAAGGTTCCAGTGATTGGAAAATGGGTACCGCACACATTGTCTACGACAAATTGCAAGAGAGTTTTGCTTGTTATTTATGAGTCATTGATTTTAGGACACCGTCAGGCACCATTTTCAGGCAGGATTGTTACTGGTGATGAAAAGTGCATCCTTGGTAGATCAGTCGAGAAAGCAGAATTTCTATACAACCCAGAGGCGAGCTTCATAAAAAAACATGTTGAGTGTATGGTAGGATATTGAAGGAATAGTCCATATTCTCCTGACCTTGCTTCTTCTGATTATCCCTTGTTTAGGGGATTACAGATCCATTTGGATAGTCTTAGGATGACATCAGAAAAGTTTGAAAACGAGTTGGATTCATATTTTGAGTTAAAACCTAAAGGGTCTTACAAGCGTGGGATTTATAAGCTTGTTGACAGATGGAATGAGGTTCTAGAAAGCAATGGAGATTAGGTTTAAGATTAAATATTTTCATTTTTAATATATAGCATAAAATCCGACATTATTTTCGTTCCAACTTCATATATATATATATATATATATATATATATATATATATATATATATATATATATATATATATAATTGAATTTTCAGTGAACAATATATTTGCAATTGCACTTCTCTGGACTAAAGTCGATGGCACTTAATCTTCAGGGCACAGTACACTTCTTCTTTGGGTGAAGGAAGTGAAGCAAAAGAATGATAAATTATTCTAGGAAAGGAGAGGGCTGATAGGGGGTTGCATTGTGACATCTTGACACTCAAGAATAGTTGTTTTTATGTAAAAGAAATCCGTAAGGGGAAGTGAGGTGGCATCTCGGGGCTTGTGGGCCCTCCTGGCCCAAACGACTGAGGGAGGATATGCGATTTTATATTCGATAAAAAAATTGCCTCCTCCACCTTCATTCACCACTTTCTTTTCTGTTCTCTTCTCGTTGTTATTTCGCTTTAATTTTGAGGGAAAGATTCTCTAAAGGAAATCCAAATATCAAACGGGGGAATTTCTGCAATATGTCTTTGGGGGGACGGAGTAGCTCATGGAGCGAAAATGGAAAAAAAATGAAACCCAACGAAGGAATCTCCTGCTCAAAATTATTTAGGGAATGTGGCAAAAAAAGTGAAGATTGAAGTTAAAATGCTTGGGAGAGCTACAAGTTACCTGCAGGTTTGGGGGCCGTGGGGGAGGGAAGCAATCCTCCAGAAGAGAAAGATGGAACAACCCATGAATGTTCCCTAGGGATAGGGGGAAAGGACTTTCGACTCTCTAAATTTTGTAAACCATTGGTGCAGAATTGGTGAGGTAAGGGGAAGTCAAAATGAGCCTATAAGATACAAGACTACAGTAGTCAAAATGAGGAAACTACCTGGAGCGTTGGAAACCATGAGACTACGAAGCTCTCCCAAACCCACCCTGGCCCGGTAACGAAGGCCGGTACTCGTGACCGTCTTTATTAAAGCATCGGATAAATTCTCGTCATCTTCGAAGTCAAGTTCTTAGAAATAAAATGACTGATGAAGACTCTTTCAATAGCCTGTAGGATTCCAATCTCCCGTGTTTGGGGGGAAGGCAATGCCCCCACACTATCTTTTACTATCGGAGGCACAAACTTTAAACTTTTGGTACAAATGGATTTTGATATAATTATCCGACATCTAGAACACAAAAAGTAGACTCGAAAACTAACTTAGTTTAGAACACTTAAATAACGAAAAAAACCCCCTAATTTATAACACTTAAATAAAGAAGCAAAAAAAAAACCATTAGAACAATAATAACGAACAAAGAATAAACTCTTTTAAAATATTGTCAGAAAGATTTGGCGGCCGCCATTCATGGAGATTTTAGCTATTTATGTATACAAACGTCTTTTGGAAGTCACGGATATCTCAGACGAGGATCACAAAGTTAAGAAGATAAGCGAGAAAGAGAGAGAGCAAGTCACGATACTCGTTCTGAACCAACAGCCGTTTCACATAAACAGGGTCTCTTGAACAACCATACAACATCCAAGAAATCTCGGGTTCACACATAAAGGTTAGTATATTATATGTACACACAACAGCACTATGCATGAATAGTCATCTCTTATTCATTAGTGCCATTTTTATTCTCGCGTCTGCCCTATTCTTGGCAATTTAAGGAAAATTGATTAACGACGGCTATGAATCACGATCCTTGAAGCAAACGCTAATTTCACCGATAGAAATACTGTGCCAGAGGAGCAGACAACAAATGAGGGAAGTAAACAACCGGATTTTTCCTGAGATAGCGAATAAACGATATTATTATTTATGGAAAACTTAATTACCTAATACTTAAAACGTGGGCATTCATTTTATGTGAGAGTGTTTGTAGGGAGACATATTTCTCAAGAAATTGGTCAAGCTAGGGGCTGTGAAGTCGCGTGGACGCTACATAACGTGTGCGCCCGAAGGAGAAAAAACTCCTTGTGGAGTTCCGTAACTAGAGGGCGCACAACTCTCCCTAACCTATCTCAGTTCCGCAACGAAGGCGAATCCCACTGGAAGGATGAAAAATTAGAAAGAGGGAGGAGCGAGGGATAATGGGGGCACTTCCCCCAAAACACAGAGTCACGAGATGCAAACTGAGCTTCGGCATGCAACCATAGACATTCACAAATTGGTCCGTTTTTCCCTTTAAAACCTCTCCCCCCACATCCATTTGTCTTTCGACCTCGTTACATTAGTATCGATTTTAATCCATTCCATTCATATATATATATATATATATATATATATATATATATATATATATATATATATATATATATATATATATATATATATATATATATATATATATAATATATATATATATATATATAATATATATATATATAATATATATTATATATATATATATATATATATATATAATATATATATATATAATATATATATATATAATATATATATATATATAATATATATATATATATAATATATATATATAATATATATATATATATATATATATATATATATATATATATATATATATATATATATATATATGGAAAACTCACATAGTATCGAATATGCAATAAATGCAACAAAGCCCACAGGAAAAATTAATACGAGGATATCAAGAAATTTCGAACTTTATTTCGAGTTCTTTATCAAGGAATAACAAAAGTATTGAAAATTGTATTATTCTTATAAATATTACAATTTTCAGTACTTTTATTATTCTTTGATAAAGAACTCGAAATAAAGTTTGAAAGTACTTGGAATCCTCGTATTAATTTTCCATGTGGGCTCTGTTGCATATATATATATAAATATATATATATATACAGTGGCGGCAACAAAAAAAGTGACATTGAATATTGGCAACAGAAATCGATACACAAAATCGCTTTCACTATTTTACTTGCCAACAATCCAATGAAAATGTGCGGAGCTTATGCCGCAAGTGGACGACTCTCCTGGGCTAAGACAACAGAACTGCGCTCTATTGGAACTCAGTGTCTCGTTTGAGCTTGTACAACGAGGTTTTAGTATATGGCACTCCAGCGTGCTGATTATCTGCATTCGTGCCTACATTTGACGTGCTATAACTTCTGTGCAAGTGGATACAATGGGGTGGAAAAAGCTTTCTATGACAGAGAAAAGCCGTGCCTTGACCCTATTAGAGCAGGAAAAGTCTTTTATTGATGTAGCAGCAGATTTAGTAACCTCAAAAATACGATTCATCGCCTAAAACGTGCAGCTGAGTTATTGCCACCAGGTACCATACCAAAGAGGAAGGAGGGCATTGGTGCAGCTAGGAAGACATCTCCAAGGACTGATAATATCCTAAGGCGTAAAGTGATGTCAGACCCTTCTGTAACCTCCGCTTCAATCAAGAAAAAACACCCAGACCTCCTCCAGAACGTTGCCCTCAGGACCATCAGTCATCGCTTACAGAAGGACTTAGGCCTACCGTCTCGCCGCGCTGCCAAGAAGCCACTTCTTACCAAGGCTATGAAGATGGAAAGGCTCAATTTTTGCAAGACCTATAAACATTGGACAGCTGCCCATTGGAAGAAGGTCATGTTCAGTGATGAGAGCACCTTTAGGCTGGTCAGAGGAGAGTCAAAGATCGTGCGTCGTCCCAGCACTGTGTCTCGGGATGACCCGAAATATACCGTGAAAACTGTGAAGCACCCTGATAGTGTGATGGTGTGGGGTGCCTTTAGTGGAAAAAAGGGCAGAGGAGGTCTGTACTTCCTTGCCAAGAATGTAGCCATGAGGGGGACTAACTATCTTGAAGTTTTGAGGCAGCACATGCTGCCATTTTGGGAAATTCATCAGTGTGAATTTTTCATGTATGATGGTGCCCCTGCTCACAGGTCCCAGTTAGTAAAAAGGTTCTTCAATGATAATAATATTAGTGTTTTGGAGTGGCCTGGTAATTTCCTGGACCTAAATCCTATTGAGAATGCTTGGAATCTGATGAAATCCAAAGTTCAAGAGGCAGCATCAAGGACCTGATAGAATCACTGAAGCAGATCTGGGTTACGATCGACCCCACCTACTTCGCAAACCTCACTGAATCAATGCCCAATCGACTCAGGATGGTCATCAAGTGCAAGGGCAACATGACCAAGTAATAACTTTCATGAAATATTCATAATAAAATATGTAAGTTACATTTTTCTGTTTTATTTTCCCCGAATTGTCACATGTCACTTTTTTTGTTGCCACCACTGTATATATATATATATATATATATATTTTGTTGAAGACCATTGTGTATTTTGCCCTAATTAATTTCATTTGGCAACTTTCTCTTCTATCTTTTTTATTCCATCTCGTAGATGGTGGTTCACTTGTCCAGTATTCATCTTTTCTTTAAATGAATGTGTTTAGTAAAAACCAAACTAAATTGCTAAGCTCCGAAGATGATCGAATAAGATCGAAAGCTTAGCAATTTAGTTTGTTTTTTACCAAACACATTCATTTAAAAAAGAGATGAATACTGGACAAGTGATCCACCATCTACAAGATGGAATAAAAAAGATAGTTAGAAGAGAAAGTTGCCAAAGGAAATTAATTAAGGCAAAATACACAATGGTCTTCAACAAAATTTGCATTCAAGAAAGACTGCTACCCAACTACACTAATTAATATATATATATATATATATATATATATATATATATATATATATATATATATATATATGTATATATATATATATATATATATATACATACATACATATATATATATATATATATATATACATATATATATATATATATATATATATATATATATATATATATATATATATATATATATATATAAATATATAATACTGGTAATTGATTTGTTCCTAGGGAATCTGATATGTAGCAGGAATATGAAGACCCAGGTGATTATACTAATCATTTATTGGTGATCTCCGTTTGGGGAATTCTTCTTTTATGGCCACAATCGATGTGGATTCATTATTTACTAAGAAACTTTTCATCGAGCTTTTAAAGCTAGCCGTGGGTGATACTATTTTCATTTTCAACAATGAGCACTATTTACAACACGAAGGCATGGCTATGGGTTCCCCACTGGGTCCCTCCTTTGCCAATAGCTTTCTGTGTCACCACGAAACTCGGTGGCTGGACAAGTGTCCTTTAGAATTCAGGCCTATTGTCTTCAAAAGATTTATAGATGACTGCTTTCTAATTTTTAAGCACAGTGATCATGCACTCCTATTTCTAAATTATATTAACCTACAACATCCCAACATAAGGTTTTCTATGGTAACAGAAAACGACAACAAAATCTCGTTCTTGGATGTCAACGTTGTCCGAACAGGTTCCTCTTACAATACATCCATTTACAGAAAACCTACCACCTCTAGATTAGATACACATTTCTTTAGTAGCTCTCCCAGTCAGTTTAAATTATCCAGTATTAAAAGCCGAATTTTTAGAGCCTACCATATATGCTCTAACTGGATATCGTTTCATGAAGAACTGGCTTATTTAAAGGATTTCTTCAAATTTAATTATTACCCCGATTTCATCTTCGACCAGTTAGTATCCAAATTTCTCTCCAAAATATATTATCCTCGACCCTTACTTACTACAGTTTCTAAACAGAAGGTTTTCATTAAGCTACCCTATCTCGAGCATTTGACATCCGAGTTTAACAAACTCCTTCTCTCTACCCTCAACAACCATTTCCCTCAATGCCAATTCATTTGTATAAACTCCAACCTTGTATCATTAAATTCCTTTTTTCTCCATAAGGAGCCAATTCCTTTGGGCTTGCGATCCTGTATAATTTACAATTATACATGTACGACCTGCCACAGTCGTTATGTAGGCCAAAATGGCTTACAATTCAACTGCAGGATCGCGAAGCACTTGGGTTTGTCTCATAGGACTGGTATTCCCATTTCTAAACCTGAAGCCTCTTCCAACAGGCAACATTCAGAGTACCACCATCATCCTCTTAATTCTAATTCATTCACTATATTATCTTCAGCCTTAACTACTCTCGATTTGAAAATCTTAGAGTCACTATATATCATTAAAATAAATCAAAACCTTAATAATTACGCCTCCTCAATTAAATTGTCCACAATATAACCAACCAACACTTCAATAGATTAACTAGCCAACCGACCAACTGAATAAATTTCGTCAGTAATTTTATATGTTTAGTTAGTTGATTTCTCAACTCGGGTTTTTGTCTTTTTTTTGTGTGTTTTTACAATTTAATATAATGTTATTTTTTGTTTACTTCAGTAACTTTTAATATGTGATAATCAAGTCAGTTTGCTATAATTTCACTTTCTATTATTATTTTTTTTTAAATACCACTGGGTAATATTATTTAATTATATATATTATTAGTGTTTGTACTTTAATTTTAATTATTGTCAATTTTATTATTTTAACTTGCCTTCTTCCGATTTTTTTAATGCATTCTTTTAACCGTTATAAATTAACGTTCCTTCCCCTTCTCATTAGACGATATAGTCGCTGAAGATGGTCCTAGTAAAGGTCCGAAACGTCCGGCCCCCGGCCAATAAATGATTAGTATAATCACCTGGGTCTTCATATTCCTGCTATATATATATATATATA
>CAXAKS010000156.1:0-54326 GCA_963969495.1 Ceratothoa steindachneri | reverse complement strand
ATGATAAGCACTACATTGCTAAAAAAAAGAAGCATACATAAATAAATCCTTGTGGGTGTAGCATTAATTGGATAGGGGAAACTTTCAGCGACGAACTGATCTTAAAACAGTACACCCCCGAACCAAGGTCAATTATCGCCTTCATGGGATTATTTTGCATGGGGGGCGAGGTTGCCTTCTACTACGTGCAGCTGATAGTACGGTGGGGGTATTCGAACTCCCAATTAAAGTGATTCTAAATTAATAAAATCTCTAATTTGATATATATAATTTAATTCTATAAATTATTATTACATTTCATTTATAACATGAGAATCCTTAAAGAAAAGGTTGAAAAAGCGAAGTATGGCACTCTGAATAGGCATTATGGCATTCTCCTTTACTCCTGCCATGAACTTCTGCGTCGACGTAATCATTAAACGAATGATCTTCGTCAGGTTCCTCTGTACGACCGACCGAAGAGGCCCTGCAAGAAAGAACCACCGTCTCAAAATACGCAGACCTAAACCTTTGTACCTCGGCTCAGTCATAATAAGACAGCACCGATTATTGTAGCGTCCCAAATATCTGGACCAAACAGACCAGAACAGGAGTAAATCTCTAAATAACAACCTCTGCTCCACGATATTAAGTGGAATTGATGGATGAAAGATACTATACATTCATCATAACTATCACAACAGGGGCCACATGGTATCACAAAGACATCCTCAATGAATACCAAAATCGATCCTTATAGGAAACTCTTATCTTCCGATATTCAGTTTCTAAAACTGAAAGAAATAACATCTTTCCTAAAATGACCCTCAGTTAAACCAATCGTTGATGGGTACATTTAGAAACTGGGGAAATGTGTACGAACGAATATAGGTGGATATGGAAACGAAAGGTCCTCCACGCACCGTCTTACATCAAAGAGGCAGTCAGTTTGATATTTTTTCAGGGGCAATTAGTTTCATATTTTTTCATTCCAGAAGAATAAAGGCTAGTAGTTCGAATTTGTACATTAATTATTAAATGTAAAAATATATGTGAATAACCGGGATGAAGTTCGAAACGCGAAAAGTCAGGGGGCTCAAAACACTAGATGTCGCAGCTAGATTTGAACCGAAAGATATGGGAGCAAGATTCAAACCCAAGAAGTTAGAGCAAGGGCAGAGTTCAAACTGCAAGACATTCGAACCTGTTTCGAACTTCAAAGACGGCATAACAGGGTTTGAACGCCAACACATCTGAAAAGGGATCGAGCCAAAATGTCTCGTTGCCTGATTGAAACCACACTCTTATGCGTGGGGTTTTTTTTTAACTGCAGTAGGTCAGAGAGAGCTTCATACTGAATCACGTTGAAAAAGGGCTTTGGAATGCAAGATGTCAGAGAGGGCTTCGAGACGCAAGACGTCTAATCGGAGTTAAACCCGCAAAATGTAGAAGCAAGCTAGAACCGCGAGGCGCCGGAGGAGGGTTTGATTCGCAAGACGTAGAGGCAATGCTCAAATCGAAAAAGGGTAGTGGTAGAGCTTTAACTACAATGCGTTGCGGTAGCCTTCTAACTGCAATATGTCGATGAAGGTTCGACACACAAGAACTTGGGACAAGGTTTGTACCACAAGACGTCAGGACAGGGTGTGAAGCATAAGACGCCGGAAATATGGTTAGAATTGAGAATGTTTTGAACAGGGTTGAGCGGAGTTCAAACCGCAAGACGTCGCGACAGGATTCGAACTGCAATATGTTGGAACGGGGTTCAAACCACAAAACGTCGTAGTGGCCTTCGGACTACAAGACGCCGTGGATCAAACCGTACGACGTTAGAGTAAAGTTCGAAACGCAAGATGTAGGAGTAGAGTTTGAACGGCAGGATATCGGTCCAATGTTTGAATCACGCAGGACGTCACGACAGACAGTAAATATCAAAATGCCGAAAATGGTTAGAATTGCGCGTGCCTTGAACTCAAAGATGTCACCAAGGATTTAAACCATAAGACGTCAGGCCGAATTTGGTTCAAACCGCAAGTCGTAGGAGCGGCTTCTAACAACAGGACACTAAATGAAGTTTCGAATTTCAATTACCTAGTAAGGGTTTTGAACCGTAACACGTCTGGTGGAAGAATTTAGAATGCAAGACGCTGGGGCATCGAAGCGGGGTTAAAAAAATAGACGGCAAATGGGGTTAACACGAACACTGCTCGGGAGAGCATTCTGATAGGGAAGGCTTGAACAGAAGAAGCGACCTTTTAATTAACTTTAAAAAAAGAGGAAACAATCAAGGGCAGAATATCGTGAGATCGTGAGGTTATCGTAACATGTGGTGTTATTTATATAATGATAACCGAGGAACATTTAATCAGCGGGCTTAGTTCTCCTTCGATTCCTACTTAAATGAAGACTAAAAACCTTGTCTCCGATCCCATGAACTTTAAAAAAACGGGACTTTACGGGAAACCGTACAGGGCAATAAACATCGAGGTCACAGTGGTTAGTGAAGGGAGAACAAGTGCATAAAATATAATAAAAGGAAAAGCAACATATAAAAACGGTGAAAGTAGACAATCAAACATTAAAAAAGGTTGTCTTGGGCTGAAATAAAAAGTCTATAAAAAAATGCAGAAAAGACCGCATTGAATTTGAGAAAATAAAATATTGATCAAGGAGGTCATATTCATTAGATGAAGAAAATGTGGCTATATATCAACTTCAGAGCAAATCTTGAGCGATGGTGCTCAATTTATGACTGGTCGGAGATTGTCATAATTTGAAGGCTTCCACTTCTCAGCCTACTTTTTTGAGGATCGCCCAAAGGTTCTCTTTCGGATTAAGATCTATAGAGTTACATACCATTTATCCATAAATAATGGAGGTATACGAGTGACTTTTTTTAAGTGTGAGCGATGGCATCTGGCTCACAATTGCCTCTATCGTGTTTTAACACAAAAGGATCACTACAAAAATTCTTATAGAGCATTTGTAGAAGTTACTTTTATGGAACATTTTGGTGCCGATTTTGGTTATACAGGTGCACTTAGATTAAAAAATTGCCTCTACTAAAACTTTGTTCAGGATTGCAGAAGGGACAAGAATAGTGAAAAAGGTTAAACAAAACAAAACTTCATTAGAAAATCTAGCAAACCTCAACTTACTAGGTATAAGGTAGTGTAATTTAAACCTCCAGGAAATTTGGCACAAGGAATCTAGGTCATTGATAATATTAAGTCAAGCCATTTGTAGGAAAATATGTATGAATGGAAACGTCTCTTACCGGAGCAACGCATTTAAAGAGTCCCCAAAGAATCCTTCTGCAAAGGGGATCTCCGCCACTTCGCAAATGGTCCGCAGAATGCAGGCCCGCGCGGGGACCGAAGCGCTGTGTAAGAAAGCAAATGAATGATATCCACACGTCCCATCAAGCATTTGAAAGAGACCTATATAATTGAACCCACACTGAGGAAGGGAGGAGGGGGGGGGATTTGTAACAGACCCCTATAATTGAATCGCAATTGTGGAGGGGGTTGATTTGTAAGACGCCAAGGTAAATAATGATCTACCGTTTCTAGGGAGTCTGTCTTTCTCTTCTCATTTCACCCCTAATTATTAAGTGGCCCTTTCATTCAATCACTTCCTTCCCACTCTCCGTAAGGGGTGGATGGTGAAAGAGGATCACTACCCCTGTTGGAACTGAAACCTGGAGTAGCGGCAAACCCTCCCTCCCATGACCCCCAAATAGAGTGGGGCTCTCTCTTGGATCATCTTTTGCAACTTTTAAATCTGGCACTATTTTCTCTCTCTTGCTTAGACCCAGCAAAGGGTGAAAAGGGCGTTAAACGTTTAAAAAAACAACTTACTACACCCTGAGAAAATATTCCAAAGAAAATCTATTCCTTTAAAATACTGCTAAGGGAAGAAAAAAAGCCTTACCAAGTGATATTAAACAATTTTTCTTAAACTAAAATGATTGACCATGCATGACTACTTCAAAAGGTAAGAGCTACTATGAACTCTCAAACTTATGTACCTTGCCACTAGACCTTCCCAGCTTTGGAACTTCCGTTGCCACTAGACCTTCCAATGGAAGCTACTTATAACGTCTCAAACTTACCTTGCCACTAGGCCTTCCATGCTTTGAAAAAAGTTGTGCTTCTCTTCTCTGACTTCTCTAGCCTCTCTGCGTCGACGAAATGTAGCCTCTTCTGTATCACTCCTCTCTTCCACGACGTCGTAATATATGCTAAATGGTAAACCAATACCGTAGGCGAATTGTACGAGGCCAGTGAAGTCAGTAAAAGTGTAAATTGGAGCATTGAATTTATACGATAGCTGAAAGGAACGAAAGTTATAGAGGATGAGGGTTGATCTAACGAAAACAAGATTCATTTTCACAAAAGAGCCTGAAAAATAAATAGGCTTCAGAATTTTTTTAAAGATGGCCTGATCTACTCGTTCAAAGATTTAATTCAAATTATTAGCACAGATTCTGGGAATTCTGAGATGTTGAATCTTCCCTCGAACTTAGACTAAGGTGCCAGCGCTAATTATTATGGCCGATTAATACTAGACTAACTAATTACTCCCTCAGAAAACTTGTCAAAGCTTTTTACAGGGAGCCATTTTCGTGTTTGCAGAGCTCAAGAAAATTGTCTTACCGCTAAACCGAAGAAACCTTGTGGTTTGTCGGGGTCGATCTGGTTGAAAAACAGCCTATCGATTTGAGGTTTGATCAAATTTTGAAGCGTCTCTGTGTAAGGGAGGGCATCTTCTAATATAGAAGTGCTAACAAAGTTTGTTAAGCAACAAATTATGCCACAAGTTGCAATGCTATTGCTTAGCCACCCTTTAGTCTTCATTCTAAAAGAGAATGCTTGGGGTTACTCGGAGCTGTAATTACCTCAAGGTCTTTAGATAAAATTCAGCCTTGTGATCATATGTGCAGATTTTGGATACTTTGGGAACGTGAAATGTAAGCAGTGGCGGATCCAGGATAAAAAAATGGGGGAAGGGGTGTAACCTGAAATCTTTCCTCTGCGAAGTCTGAGAAAAGAGCATTGATCATCAATGATGGTTATCTTACACAGCATTGATAATATATAACAGTACTCACACAGGAATGAGCACTAACTCTCTGAGATTCGAATTTTTTTCCACACATCAGAAAATTATGAATTGTAGTTTTGGGAAGTCAACTAAGAGCTAATCATTATTTGGGAGATTTCTCTGCATTTTAGACATGTATCATATAAGATACATTCGATCGCAACAGTTTAAAAAACTTTTATATATATATTCTATATTATTACATACCTCTTTCTGAAAATCAAAATACAAGTATGGATTAAAAAATATATATAATCATAAACGGGTTTGAAATTTGGAGGGGGCTTCAGCCCTCTAGCATTCTCCCCCACCTGGATCGGCACCTGAATGTAAGTACCATAACGTAATTCGGGCTGTCGGAGACACTCGACTTCAGAAAAAGGAGAAGTCGCCCTTGAATTGCTCAAGTATTAGGACCTCATTCATGTTGATCTCATAATTCATGTGGTGGGATAAAAAAAAAGAGGAAATAATTCACAAACTACAGAAAACAATTTGTAGAGAACCAAAATTCAGGGCTCTCACAACCATTTTTTTCGATGGTAACCATATCCCTTTTAGCTAGTTTAACCGTTATATGGTAAACGAGTCCGTTTTATGGTAGGCGAGTCCTTTTTATTTTAGGCGAGTCTGTTTTATGGTATGCAAGTCCGTTTTATGGTAGGCGAGTCCTTTTTATGGTATGCGAGTCCGTTTTATGGTATGCAAGTCCGTTTTATGGTAGGAAGTCCTTTTTATGGTAGGCGAGTCCGTTTTATGGTAGGCGAGTCCTTTTTATGGTAGGCGAGTCTGTTTTATGGTATGCAAGTCCGTTTTATGGTAGGCGAGTTCGTTTATGGTAGGCGAGTCCGTTTTATGGTATGCAAGTCCTTTTTATGGTAGGTGAGTCCGTTTTATGGTATGCAAGTCCCTTTTATATTAGGTGAGTCCGTTTTATGGTAGGCGAGTCCGTTTTATGGTAGGTGAGTCCATTTTATGGTAGGCGAGTCCGTTTTATGCCCTCGCCATTGAGGTCTCGCTAGCTTAGTGGAGAGGGCGAAAGATTTATCTACGCCTCGGTACAGGGTTCGATACCAGGCGGACACAAGCCCTTCTCAACTTAGGTAAGGAGCTAGCCGTATATTAGTGGCGCTCTTAGTTTGACGCGTGGGCGCAGGCAGCTCTAACACACATTTCACCACAGACATAACCAGCCTTAACACCGCTGTCTATTCCACCCTTCTCTTCACACATACAACACTTCCATACCGAAGGTGGTGCTATAGCACATCCCTACTTATCTGCCCCACCTCCCTCAATGATGACCTTCTTTGGGGGCCCTCGGGATTATTCACGTTTGTCAGTCTGATCTTTATGTGAATTTCATTATCCGATCGGACTATCATCCATGATTTAAGAGGGACGGGCGACGCACTTAAATATCATTATTTTTAATGTTAGGTTGTAACAGTGGAGTTCTATTGAGTGTTTACAAGTGAGATCCTGGATTACCCGCAGGAAAAAGAAAAAGACTATGATTCCAAGGAAGTTTCCCTTTTATTTACCCTCAAGCATCCTCTTGCTTGCCCCCAACCCCCACCCCACACAAACACAGGAGAGTTCGTTTCAAGAGAGTGGCACCCCTTTAGTCATGTGCTGATGTTAACTAAAAGAGAAAGTTCTTGGAATCATGTGCCCCCCCCCCCCCCTTCCTCCAAGGGAATTTCACGAAGGCTCATAAAAAGTTAGGCCCAGGACGGGCAACAGCTTGGAGGCAGTGGATCGATCGTCCTGAAAGGAAAATCCTGAGCCTAAAATGTGTGGGGGGGAGAAGATGGGGGGGATTAAATGCACTTCTCCTCATGTTCGGATAATATAAAAGAGTTGTTACAAAACCAACAAGGGCATTGCTACCGGGAACTTGGTAAGAAGAGAGGGCACGTAATAATTCAGATGTAAGCTGTAGCACAGTTGTTTATGTTAAATCTGACGTGTGACAGAGCAAAGGGTCAACATCTCGTACTGGACAGACTCCAATACCTGGGTAATTTACCCAAGAAATAAACATCAGAGTTCAATTAAACATACAAGAATACCCCAGAAACTGACATTTTCACATTAAACTTAATAAATAACATTAAAAACATCATCTACTTTTACCTAACATCTTAACACAACCAACCTAACCTTCCAAATCCCTCTCAAAACACTTAAAAACCACATCTAACATAAAAATCATAGAGAAAACCCGATAAAAATATATTTTTATGTTTTAACATCCAGGAGAGACATATGAATATATAATAGGAGCAAATTATTCAAAATTATTCCTGTACCACATGTGGCCCATTTTCGGGCGTGTTAAAACACCCAGTACCTTCACATTCCCATCCTTTAAATGCAGGTTAAATATACGGATAGTGCGCGGGCTTTTGGAACCCATTTTAAAACTGTAGGTCTCTACTTTAATAGCCATCAGTTAGTAAAGCTATAACAATAACCTTTAATCACCTTGCTAATCCATCCCTCTCCTCCCCTAATCATGTTCTCCTTCGTTGTGAAAAGAGGGAATCTACCCAAGGGTTAACACTACCCGCTTCCTAACGCCCCAATTAGTCACCCTTGTAGGCTCTTCCGTTCTATGTCCCTTTCTGTTATACCTAAATACCGCATTTTCTTTTAGATTTCGCCTGTTTAAACAAATATATACATTTTAATAACTTTATAAAATAAATCTGTGCATATACTACCGGCAAAGCATTCATGCAATCAAACAAAAATAACCTCAATCACTCGAAATCGATCTCGCCAATCTCTCGGCAATGTTTCATGCCGAATCATCGCACTTACCTTCCTCCTCGTCCGAAATCCACCAAAAAGAAACGCAAGAACAAAACCAAAATTTCGAAGCTTTTGCCTCATATCATCTCAAACAGTTATGGATCATCTTTACCGAATGTGCCATTGATACTCGAGCTTATGCACCAATCAGTAAGAATCTTCAAGAAAGCAACCAATCAGAATGCATCAGTCTGGCAGCAGAAATCTGGCTTTTCCTACTTTGGCGACCATCGACCAGTCAGGGAACGTCTTACACAAAAAACAATTACAAATTATCTTCAATTAACGAACCAACACGTCTAAACGCCTGGTAATAAATGTCGGAAAGAGCTCTCCAAGAGAGGTCTTATCCCTTTCTTTGAACGCGTAGCATTCGACCTATTTAACCTCCTCGGTCTGTTAAGTAGAAATACCCTGGCACTATTTGGAACAAGAGAAAACAGCTCTTTGCTTACTTGAAAAGGCTAGTATGTCAATTATCTAACGGGAATACATCACCTGATCTACTACTTCGCTAGTTTTGAACTTGTGTTGCAAAAATTCAGATACAAACGAGGTTGGAATTTTTAAAAGAAAATTTGTCGCTTATAACTGTATAGGAAAATATTCACGTACTGTGCTAACAACGGAAATATATATGCACATAGTGTTTCTGGTGAAAATATTGAACATGTTTTGTGATTCACAACATTAATTACACTACTAAAATTGCCAACATGGATTAATTTTAAATGATTAACAAAGTAAATAAGTTTATTTCTATTGATCATCTACTTGAAAAGTTATATTTAACTAATAGAGACAAATAGCCAGTGAGTGTACTTTTGAACTTTTGAATCCTGCTACCGTAATGTAAATTTGACCTATTTAACGACGTTGGACAATTGGAGATTTTATGTAACCAATTTTAAAGATCTTATAAATTTCACGCAGAGGAAATAGAAAAAATAGAAATAAATGAAGAATAATCCTTAGATAGGTCTGAAAATATCAAATACAGAATGAAACAAAGATGAGAACAAAGCTAAAAGGAAAAAATTACCTACTAATTACAGATTCCATTTCGTCTCTTCTAATTTTATTATAACAATGGCTAATAACCAACTAAGACATCTTTAAAAATATAAAAAAATATTGGCGAAAAGGAGGAAATTGGGTTAAAATGGGGAAATATATGGAAGATACATGACCCGATTACGCAAAAGAGAATACATATAGCACTTGCGAGTGAGAATGGATCATTCAATTCTGAAAACGACTCTCCTTGTGATTCTGGCTTCGCACGATTAATGAAATTTGAAGTGTCAGTTCTGTTCTCCTCAATTCCTCCTCTTCATTCTCCCTTTTCCTATTTATTTTCATTTACCCCCTCGTTACATAAACAGCCCATCAGTTCAATAAATTAAGAAGCTTCGTTAGTCACATTCTACTCAAGTCGAGGAAATAGGCTATGCTCGACGCGCTCCTCCAGTGAATGCTAAATAGGCCCGCTCGTCAGAAGATCAGGAAAATGGGAGTCGTAAGATGGCTGCTATTTCACCACGAATATTAAATAGGTTACGGCGTTCTGCCATCTTTACTTACATTTCAGCCATTGCATAGGGAGTAGTGGAGTACTTGCCTCGAATCCTATAAAAAAATAAAGCTTTTAATTGTGATTAAACAATGACTGAAATAAATCATTTCGCTTGGTTCCTACGCAGCGCCCTTTTCCTCTGTAAGTAGATTCACCGTAGATTTTACTAGGCTCGAACCGGGGTAGTTTGTAAGGAGTGATAAAGATGGTAGTGGATTTATCCTTGGTAGAGGAGTAGTTTTTTTTTTAAGTTGAAGTTATTGTGGTAGTGTAATCGTTGGTAGAAGTCGCCATCCTCGCCCCAGTACCCGTGATTGTGCACCCTCTCGGCCCCCATCGCTTTGTCTACTTCACTATTTTATTTACATATTTATCATTACTTTCTGCATGATACGGCCTCGTTGCTATTGCGCTTCAAATTCGAGTAAAAAAAGAGGTAGAAGAATAGATTTAAAGTAGAAAAGATAATGGTCGTCTTGCAGTTAGTAGAGATTTTTTTTAGTACGAAAAAGGTGGTATTTTTACAATTGTATAAAGAGTAGTTTTATTGAGTCTTATAATTGGTAGAAGAGTACAGTGGCGGCAACAAAAAAAGTGACATTGAATATTGGCAACAGAAATCGATACACAAAATCGCTTTCACTATTTTACTTGCCAACAATCCAATGAAAATGTGCGGAGCTTATGCCGCAAGTGGACGACTCTCCTGGGCTAAGACAACAGAACTGCGCTCTATTGGAACTCAGTGTCTCGTTTGAGCTCGTACAACGACGTTTTAGTATATGGCACTCCAGCGTGCTGATTATCTGCATTCGTGCCTCCATTTGACGTGCTATAACTTCTGTGCAAGTGGATACAATGGGGTGGAAAAAGCTTTCTATGACAGAGAAAAGCCGTGCCTTGACCCTATTAGAGCAGGAAAAGTCTTTTATTGATGTAGCAGCAGATTTAGTAACCTCAAAAATACGATTCATCGCCTAAAACGTGCAGCTGAGTTATTGCCACCAGGTACCATACCAAAGAGGAAGGAGGGCATTGGTGCAGCTAGGAAGACATCTCCAAGGACTGATAATATCCTAAGGCGTAAAGTGATGTCAGACCCTTCTGTAACCTCCGCTTCAATCAAGAAAAAACACCCAGACCTCCTCGAGAACGTTGCCCTCAGGACCATCAGTCATCGCTTACAGAAGGACTTAGGCCTACCGTCTCGCCGCGCTGCCAAGAAGCCACTTCTTACCAAGGCTATGAAGATGGAAAGGCTCAATTTTTGCAAGACCTATAAACATTGGACAGCTGCCCATTGGAAGAAGGTCATGTTCAGTGATGAGAGCACCTTTAGGCTGGTCAGAGGAGAGTCAAAGATCGTGCGTCGTCCCAGCACTGTGTCTCGGGATGACCCGAAATATACCGTGAAAACAGTGAAGCACCCTGATAGTGTGATGGTGTGGGGTGCCTTTAGTGGAAAAAAGGGCAGAGGAGGTCTGTACTTCCTTGCCAAGAATGTAGCCATGAGGGGGACTAACTATCTTGAAGTTTTGAGGCAGCACATGCTGCCATTTTGGGAAATTCATCAGTGTGAATTTTTCATGTATGATGGTGCCCCTGCTCACAGGTCCCAGTTAGTAAAAAGGTTCTTCAATGATAATAATATTAGTGTTTTGGAGTGGCCTGGTAATTTCCTGGACCTAAATCCTATTGAGAATGCTTGGAATCTGATGAAATCCAAAGTTCAAGAGACAGCACCCGGCAGCATCAAGGACCTGATAGAATCACTGAAGCAGATCTGGGTTACGATCGACCCCACCTACTTCGCAAACCTCACTGAATCAATGCCCAATCGACTCAGGATGGTCATCAAGTGCAAGGGCAACATGACCAAGTAATAACTTTCATGAAATATTCATAATAAAATATGTAAGTTACATTTTTCTGTTTTATTTTCCCCGAATTGTCACATGTCACTTTTTTTGTTGCCGCCACTGTAGTTTTCTAGAGAAGAGAAATTGGGTAATAGGCTTAAAGTTGGTAGAAGAGTAGGCAAAAGAAGGTAGATGTCAATGGTAGAACAGTAGTTTCCTAGGGAATAGAAAAGGGGATGATAGTCTTTATATTGATAGATGAGTAGTTTTTATGGAGTAAAAAGCGGAGGTAGCCTTTCTGTTGGGGTAGGGTAGTTGTGGTTTTTATCTACTCTACTTTCGTCTCCACGCATCTCTCCCTTCCACATGGCGCTAATTAACCTGATGTGGTTAGGGGAGGGACAGACAGTAGTGCTCTTTGGGGCTAAGACCTCACCCCTGGGGTAGTACTCCAAAAGCACGAGCGGAAAAGTTCGTACCTAGGGATTCACGTGCGGCCTTTAGTCCGGGACCCTCTTCCCCTTGGCTCCTACCTCGCGGAGATGTCTGGCAGCAAGGGCCGCACGAGCCCCCAACCCTGTCGAATCTCTCCAAGTTCCGGACATTGGAATCGAGTGATACGGTGCAATGGGACTACCTTTCTATCTACAGTGGATCTACTGTAGATTAATTTACGTTTAATAAATTATAAAATTATATTTGTGGCTCTTAGGCACCGGGTAAAAAAAGAGATGGACAGCTCCCATCTTTCTTCTTCTTCTTCTTCTTCTTCTTCTTCTTCTTCTTCTTCTTCTTCTTTCCTTTTCATTTCTTTTTTCCTTTCCTTTTCTTCTTCCTTTTTCCTTTTTCTTTTTACTTCTTCATTTTCTTCTTCCTTTTTCTTCTTCCTTTTCCTTCTTGCCTTCTTTTTCTTTCTTCTTTCCTTCTTTCCTTCTTCTTCTTCTTATTCTTACTTTTTCCTTCTTCTTTTCCTTTCTTTTTTCTTTCTTCTTCTTCCTCCTTTCTTTCTTCTTCTTCCTTCATTCTTTCCTTCTTCTTCTTCTTCTTCTTCTTCCTTCTTTCCTTCTTCTTCCTCCTTTCCTTATATTTCTTCCTTCTTCTTCTTCTTCTTCTTCCTTTCCTTCTTCTTCTTCCTTCCTTTCCTTCTTCTTCCTTCCTTTCCTCCTTCTTCTTCCTTCCTTTTCTCCTTATTCTTCCTTCCTTTCCTTCTTCTTCCTTCATTCCTTTCCTTCTTCTTTCTTCCTTTTCTTCTTCTTCTTCTTTCCTTTCTTTCTTCTTCTTCCTTCCTTTTTTCTTCTTCTTCTACTTCATTCGTCTTCTTCTTCTTATCTATCCTTTTACTCATCCGCAAGGGGATGTCAAGTATAATATGGATAATCATGCAGCAGCTGACATCCGAAGGATTGCGTGCCCTCCTTGCCCAACACTGAAGATGAAGTGCTTTCCCGGCACTAATACCTGAAGGAAGACCTCCTGTAGCTACATTATGTATAGACCACAAATGCCCTCGTCGGTTTTTGTCTTAAATTGGACTATGGATTTTCACTTCCCTAACTTCACCACTTTTGCTTGGACATGCCGTCGTTGGTCGTTTTTTTATAAACGCACCCAGAATTACACCGATTTCCAAGCTATCTCGGTTCGGTGCAGTGCCACTTTGTTGTTCAGAGAGAAACGAGAGAGTTGCATCACTCCCGCTTCCAAATGCCCCAAGTAGTCTCCTCTTTAGGGGGCATTTTAACTCCCCATCCCTTTTTTATGATCCTCACTCCCCCCCTCCCTTACGCACCCACCCCGTTATGTCAGTTGTGTTTCGTCTATCTAAGTATTATAAATAAAGACAATAAATAAATATATAAATACCCGCTTCCGGTGCATGTCGTTCAAGGCGGCTAAACCCGGATATGGGCTCAGGGGCATGGCCAGCCGCTTACTCGATGATTTGCGTTGATGGTGGCAACCCCATGTTATGTATGAGTGAAGGGTTGATGATAACACTAGGGAACAGACCTTTAGTTAAAGAGCAGAAAATAGGTGATTCTAGGTAATCTTTAGGCGCTGATTACAAATTTGTCTTTAGAATTTGCATATCACGTCTAGTTTTTGTGTAATTTGAATTTTCCTTTTCAAGCCGTTTCACACTTTTGCTCAGTATTGTACCAATATGCAATTTTTAATATATTTAATATATATATATATATATATATATATATATATATATATATATATATATATATATATATATATATATATATATATATTAGGGTGAACCTTATTTGATGGTAATTTTGATTTTTTGATATTTTACCAGGGACGGGCAGTTAAAATGTTCCATTTGCTCCAAAAACAATGAGTGCAAAGTTATTTTTAAAAATATGAATATTTAGTGGTAGCTCAACGAGTATGAAGTTGCTTATTTTTGTAAGAGGATGGACATTTTCTTTCTGCCGTCATAGGTGATTTAGAAAACTGTTTAACATTAACAATCTAAAAGTCACCTTATTTGATGCAATAAACATAGTTGTAAACACATTTCATTTCACAGCACTGATTCTAGGTCCCCCTCTTCTCGAGTATTATCCCCTCACGGGGGTTTCATGGGCGCCCATCTCCCACTCATTGTAGTCTACTTGGAAGAGGAACTGCCTCTTTTTTTCGTCCTTTGTGACGGCCAGGTTGAAGTCGTTATTATTATATTAGGTGTTTTACCACCGTAGACCTAGCGAAGTCGTTCACGGTGTGTAGTTCCTTGACGCAGGAGGTGGCGAGGGAGCATCCCTGATTGTCGGGCCACTCCGTATGGTCAAGTGCCAAGAAACTTGCATCCAACCCGAGGATCTCAAAGAAGGATGCCGTGGCAAACGTCACAAAACTTGCAACAGTTTTCTCTGCAAGTGCAGTAGATGTTAGGTCGACCGTTACTCGTCGCGGAGCATCGCCAGGACCCTCTTCCTCCAGCAAAGCATTAAACATCTCTCTCTTCATCTCAATGGCCAGGTGATCATCAAAAAACGCAAGAGCAACCAGGCTCTCACTCAAGTACCAGATTGGCACCCAAAGACTGTAGCTGTCGCCTTTACCACTGCCTTGCCAGGGTAGGACACCAGCATCTTAAGCAGTTAGAGGTCTTGTGCCGGGGCTGCAGCTGGAGATGTTGCGTGGTACCGAGACACAATGTACGTCGAAATGCTGAAAGTGACGAATCGTTGAACTCCAGATCTTTCGCTTGCAGTGAGGTGGAATTGCTCTGAATCTCGGAACAGGTAGATCTTGATGGCATAAATGATTTTTGCCATCCAACGGGCACGGTGGGGGGCACCAGGACGCAATATCCTGATCCCATGCTTCAGCTGTCCACCCAAGAGGATTATAGATAGCTTTAGTAGCTCGCTGTAGTCGTCACTTGGCGTGTGTTCTTCCAGTAGTCGGTTGAACTCAATCATGAGGTCATCGCAACGGCCAAGGAGGTGTGGCGGTATGTCTTTCTCTGTCAATGGCTGAGGCAGAGATATGTCCAAGTCCTTCCACTTGGTTTGAAATCGCTTGAAGAGAGCAATATCAAGTCCAGAAGAAGGGCCGATGCATGCTGTAAATGCCTTCTCACACACCAGTTCCAAGATGTGGTGACAACAAGCGAGGTGAGGAAACCTTCGATGGAGCCGTTGCTCGATTATGATACATGCTCCTGACGAAATCCCTGTGTTCGAAGCTGTGATGTCAAAGAATAGGGCTGAAATGCGATCCGTTACTCACCAGCCTTCGATAGCAGTTATCACGGCATCGGCCATTGATTGGCCAGTGCCACTGGGAAGGACTGGGACTTCCAATAGCTTTGCAATGCCATGTTGTGAAACCACCACCTGCTGCTGTCTGCACCATTTTGCCATTACAGTGCACAACCAGCGGCACCAAATGACTGAATGTGTTTTTAATTTCCTTGGCGGCTTCTGCACAAAACTTCATCCGGTCTCGCGGTTTAACACCAGCTTTTGAGGATCATGACCAAGACTTTTTGCAGCTACTGCAAGTATATGAACACCTGCACCACGATCGGATATCTTGGCCCTATCCATTCGCGGCTGAGAGTTGTGGATTCATGATTTTCTTCGAGCTCCTGGTGCGCTTTATTGAGGGTATGTTGGCTAAAGATGGCCCTGCAACACAGCCGTCAGCATCCTTTTCTGCAGCACGATACTGAAAAGGGGAATGAGTGGGACTGAAACTGCTGAAACTTGATGCAGAGCTGGATGCGAGTTCAGTGATTTCTTCCAGTTTACGCTTTTCAGCTTGAGAGCACTTCACACGCTGTTCTTTTTTCTCTTCATCCCTCTGCTGTTGTTCTTCTCGACGTGTAAGAGACATGTCCAATGTTGTTGATATTGTGCCCCGGCGCACCTCCTCCCTCTGGGCTCGTAGAAACTCCCTGTCCTCGGCGATTGTAATCATTGACATCGCATCTTCATGTGCGATGTCAAAGAGGCGATCAAGGGACAAAAGGAAATCATTCTCGTTCTTCTGTTGTTTTTCTCTTTGCCTGTTTTTGTTCTTATTTAGACTTTTCCAGTAATCATGTAGTCGTGTAACTTTCTCTCTTGCTCGCTGCACTTTCTGCAGTGGAATACGTGCGCGATCCCAGAAGGTACTCACTAGTATAACCGTTTCCGCCGCTGCTTCCTTTGTCGTCATCTTCTGGTTAAGATGGAGGTAGCAATAGTATTGAAACATCTGTTTGCTTGATGGTAGGCTCGACTGAATCAAGTAGGTAGACACTTTTCATAGCTCTGGTTACAGACGCCATGGTACCTGTAACAAATAAAAAAAGGAAATAAAATGTACCTTATTGTCTAGGGTGAACTGTACAACTGCGTGTAGTAGAAAGGGAAACAACTCAGTGCGTCAATCTCTCACAGCATCACCCAAGCAACTAGACACCACGGCATAGCGGAAGCGGTAGTGGGTCAGTGTTGGGCAGTTGCCATATTCTGCCAGATGTTTATGACACTAGTGAAACCTTGTTAATGCTGCGCCTTATTTTAATTTTATTTATTTAGTTTTTGTGCATAAATTGGTATTTTTATTGTCTTGATTAGTCTTCTACATAAGATACCAGACAAAATTTCAAGTATGAACTATAATTATAAACCATAGTAACATAATTGTGAAAAATGTCAAACTTTAAGCTCATTGAGCGACCTCTAAATATAAAGATTTTTCAAAAATACTTTACACGTGTTTTTTGAGCAAATGGAACATTCTGGCTGCCCCTCCCAGTTTAAATACAAAAGTCGCCAAATAAGGGTCACCCTAATATATATATATATATATATATATATATATATATATATATATATATATATATATATATATATATATATATATATATATATATATATATATATATATTAATAAATAATATATATAATTAATATATATTAACAATTTTAATATATATAAAGTCGACTATATTGGAGCTAAAGCTCAAATATCATTAAATTCTAATTACTGTTTTTTTTCAGGTTTTCAGATTAATACATACTTATTTGTGGTAACTTTTCTGCTACTGATAACTGGGAACTGGTAAAGAAGATAACATGTTCATAAAAATTTTGTTCTGATAAGAACCTTATGATAAGGATCTCACATTGTGTATCGTTTGCTTGCTCAAGTTAGTATTTAAAATCTTGTCGTGACTACAAGTTCTAGACGCGGATGTGTAAACAGCCCCAACATATTTTGTTATGTTTTGGGGCAATTCACACCACCGGCACAACGGAGAAAAATAGAAACAGCAGTAACGATGAAGTAAGTCTACAGATACTATTTTGGATGCAAAGTAGGGGACCACGATACAGATTGGGCCCCTCATATTTGATGCACGCAGTGTAACACAATGTTGACAGCTTGGTTAAATAGGAAGAGGAAGGCAATGCCATTTGCTGTTCCCATGATATGGTGTGAGCCCTCAAATCACTTTGATGATTGTTATTTCTGCCTAACAAATATGGTTGGATTTTCAAAGAAAAATTGTTTATTCAAATTGTCCATCTGCGTTGAAACGAATCTACTCCAGTGTCGAAGCCAATTGATCAAGATACAGAACCAAATTTATTTTTCCAACAAAGTTTAAATGACTTGGTGCGAGATTTAGATCTGAGTAAAGAAAAGGCTGAGTTACTTGACTCCAGATTACAAGAAAGAAATCTTCTCCTTGCAGATGTCAGGGTATCTTTCTTTCGAGATCGTCAACAGAAATTATCAAAATTTTATTCAGAAGAAAATACTGTATGTTACTGCAACAATATTAATGGCTTGATGCAGGAAATCGGCTGTGACTATGATCCTAATGAGTGGAGACTTTTCATTGACTCTAGTAAATTAAGTCTTAAAGTTGTTTTGTAGCACAATGAGAATGAAAAAGCTGCAATTCCTGTAGCCCATACTATAGGTATTCAAGAAACATATTCATCAATGCAACTATTGCTGAAACTTATTGAGTACAAAGAGCATAACTCGAGCATCTGTTATGATTTGAAAGTTGTGTCACTTCTTCTTGGGTTACAGTTACGATACACAAAGTACATGTGCTTTTTATGTCTATGGGATAGCAGAGATGATAAAACTCACAATAAAAAGCGAGAATGGCCAGCAAGAAAAGAATACCTTGTTGGCAAACATAATGTTAAGCATGATGCTCTAGTAGATAAAAAAAAGTTCATCTTCCACCTCTTCACATTAAATTAGGGTTAATGAAAAATTTTGTAAAGGGTATGGATCAAAGAAGTGAAAGCTTTCAATATTTGAAAAACAAACAAAAACAAACTTTGATGTCTCACAAAAGAAAAACGAGAAGGCTACATAAAGTTTCTTTAAACTTTAAGTGCATAACAAACTCAATCAATACAATAAAATCTTCATAACTTGGGAGGGAGGGAGGGGGGTGTAACTTCGCCAGTGATGTACACTGTCTGTCCTAAGCCAGAATAAAGAAGGAAGGTTCCCTACTTTTAAAATATTTTTGCTTAAAAATTTAAAAAATACAAAATAAAAAGATTTTTTATTTATTAATCGGAACAAATAGCGAAAAGGGGGAAGGGGTCATTACACAAAATCTAGACGTGATAGAGAATTTTGGTTTTCAAATTCTGATTCAGTGTCCTCGAACTAATTAGAAACACTTATTCACATGTCTGTAACAAACAAAAAGTTAAAATTTGTTGCCTAGTGTAATTAAATCAATTTCTTTATTAATCATTTAATTTCGCCGATGTTGCCAGGTATAGTCCTTCACTGTGGTAGTGAGCAGGATTCGAGCTGCCACAGGCCCCCTGAGCATCTCCTCGAGAACGACCTCGCATCGGCCTTGACCTGGGCAACCCTTGACACGTGCTCGAGATTGGAATCTCCTGACGTACTCTCTCAACGTCACCAAGTCAGTCCATGCGCTATGCCCGGCTTATGTACTTCTTCCAGAGCTTTTGGTATCCCCCTCCCCCCATCTATTTTCAGTCGAGAGATTCAGTGTAGTTTGAAACTTTTGGACTGATTTTTCCCCCTGACTTTTCATTTATATTTGTGCTATTATTTATTAACCCCCCCCTCACCCCTTCCTATAGCTGGTCAAAGATAAAAAAATGACATCATAAAATAATTTTTAAAAATTGTCTTTAAAAAATCGATCCTCAAAAGTTTTAAAGTTTTTTTTTTCACTTTTAGAATTCGTCTCGGAATATTTTGAGTCGAAAAAAGAGACTCATATACTTCAGGACTAGACCATACTTGTTGGTAAGTTCAAGGAAGCCTCAAATCATGGTTTTAAGTTGGTAATTTTTAAATACAAGGTGATCCCCAAAATGGGTCCTAACTTTAATAGGCTTCAATTCTTAATTGTTTGTCGAATTAAGAAATGATGGCTATTGAGGATTGGAACCAGTTTTGAGGGGGGTCACCTTGTATTTCTTTGTACTCATTAACTTTTGTACTCAATTGTCCTCCCTTATTACCATTCTGAGATAAATACCATTCTTATATTTCATTCCGTTTCACTAATATTTCTTTTCAGTTTGATTTACCTATTTGTTCTTACCCCCATCCCTTTAATTTCTTAAACAACTGCGTTAGTTCTTAGGCATTTTCAAGTGCCCTTCTTTGAAACTCCAACTCCCCATTTCAGTGCCAATTGCGATACATCTTCCCAGTCGCCTCGATCAACCGGGAGTTGAAGACATTCATCAATATCGAGTACCCGATTTCAATCGCCGTCGCATTTCCATTTTTAAAGTTTGAGGAAGCTAGAAACTACCAAAATGACATCTCCACCATTCTGAGCTCCTTTGAAGAAGTATTGACCAAGTAAGCGACTGTCATGGCACTCCTGCCTCAACTTCGTGTTTTCACTATTGCCTCATCGCCGTGTTTTTACTCCTGCTCCAGACCCCTGCTTTCACTAAATATTATTCGATCCTCACACTTAAGCCGAAGATCTATCGATTCCTCTAGCTGGGCTCTGTTTACAGAACATTTAAACTTCAATAAATGTCCTCTCAAAATAGCTTTTCTTTAGATTTTTTCACATCTGAACCCAGCCTATCCATCTTCAATCAAGAGTATAACTACAATTTTTTTCGAATTTGTATTGGATAGTGTATAACCTTGTGGATTTCGACCTTCCGTGCAAGCAAGCAGTAAATGCTACACACTGGGAACGGACGACATAACCGAATTATTGCTCAGGCGTTGCCAGGTGTTTGAGAACAAATAATAATTTGAGGAAAAACAAAAAATATTGAATATAAAAATGAATATATTTCGTTAAAAATTTGTATACATATTTATACATACATAGGGTAAAAGATCAGTAAAACCCCCTTTTTCCTCTACGGCGGCCTCAATATGGCTCTGAAAGCGACTATGTACATGCTTGGTTCAATTGATTCTCATTCATGTTGTTCATAACATCCGCGATGGTGCCTTTGGACAAGTTATTGCTATTACGGGCTCGTCGGTTGGTCTCTATCTCTCTCTCAAAATGGCACAAATAGAGGAGTCAGTGAAGTTCGCACGTGGAGAGCTACGAGGCCACATGTTAGGAATCACATGCTCGTGAAAAGGGTCGATGAAACATGAACAGGAGAGTCCTCGATTAGTATCTGTGATGCCTCTGGATGGGGTGTGTGGGGGGGGGGAGGATGGACGCCAGATATAATAGAGGCCCCTCCTGAAATAGACATTGGCCCGGAAGCGACATGGGCTCCGTGCCAAACCGCTAACCTAGCTCCGCCCCTGTGCAAGCCTCACAAAAAGAGAGGATGGATTTCCTCCGACGGCTGGTACCCATTTGATACACAAGACCTTCTCCATCTCGGAGAAGGATCTTGCTGAGGCTGACCCGTCTGGTCTAGGGGCTCCTTCCAGCGGTGGAACAAAGCGAGTTCATTCACTACCCTACTAGCCAAAAAAGAGAAAAGAGTAAAGTAGCAAGTGTGCTGAGCGGAACCTCTATTACATCGGAGCCCCTCATTGAGAGACGACTTGGCGTTTTCGAGCCCGCTGGCTCCAAATGCTTTCTGGTTATTTGCTTCACTGATGTCTTCATGTTAACAAAGGGCAACATGAACCATCAGAGAAATTATTAGCTAGGTTGGTGGTATAAAGACGAAGGTGACCGTTTCTCGTACGGAAGCCTTCTGGCCAATAGTGCCCTTTGGACACTTAGTGGTTCACCGGTGAGTGGTACGACGCACTCTACCATGGACATCGTGAAATGAGTGGTTCATTCGAGGGAATTCATAGACTACTACATAGAAGCCATCACCTTAGAGCTGGCCAACCATCGAGCGGTCAAGATCAAACGTGTGATGAGAAAACAAGGAGGGCCCTCGAGACTCACCCATACTCTTCGTGACGTTCGACCGTGACAGACTCCATAAATCGGTGCGTGTCGGTTGGTATTGCTCTCGCGTGAAGGCATTCGTGCCACTGCCACGGTGGCGAAACTACTATAACCGCTTCGGTATAAGAATCGCTCCTCTAGACGTGCAAAGTCGGGTTTTCCCGAAGCTTATGTAAGTTGCTCCAAGGTGTACACGATAAGTTCCTATCGTGTATGGCCAATTGTATCACACCCCGTTGCTTCGAAGCAATGTGCTGCTTATCTCATGGCGAAGGAAATCCTTGCCGTTCAGGCCCAGGATCGTCTATCATTTTGCGAGGCTAGAACTTGGTCCTGGCACGCCCGGCGCTGCCTGGGACGTCTTATACCTATATCTTAGAAAAGGCACCCCTTGCTCCTGGCCCCTCCAGGCCTATGAGTATTGTCATTCCGCGCCTACCCCGTAAGTGGCACGGCGATTTGCTTTCCTGGCCACCGTGCTGATGGGACTCCGCGCCCCGTCAAACCCGAGGTTAGCCTCTTCTTCTTTTTGACACCTTGTCTTTTTACCCTGCTTAATCTCTGCCACAACTTTCTCTGGTTGACATCTAATTTCATAGGGTGGACACCAACCAGCTTCCTCTCACCCAACCATCCCGGATCGGAACTTGGGGGGTTGGGGATCAATGCCCCTTCACCCCTGAGCTCCGGCTGGGATGGGGAAGGGGTAACAACATTCCTCACACCAACCCTCACTTTCTTCACATACCTTTTCTCTCTCCTTTCACACTCAATCAATTTTACGCCCAGCCCAAGGTGGATCCTCTATGCTGTCCGGCCACCGGGTGGGGGGATGGTCCCAAATGGCGGCAGCTGGCTTTTCAGGCCCCATATTCACCCCTCGCAGAGTGGGCTACTGCGTGGGGTGATTAGCGTTTGGGTCCAGTGCTACTAATAGGGTCACGATGCCCGATGATGAGTTTATTAAAGATACTCCCCCCCTCTATCTTTCCCTCTACCACTATCGGAGCCGCTTCCGGGAAGCTCCACAAAAAAGTAGGTTCCCGCTCCCCCTGTGTCAGGGGACCCTCCAAGCCTTCCTGACCAGAGATGAGGCTTACTTCTCTCATAAGCCTACGAGTGCAGGGGGCTCCACACTCACACCCTTGTCTGGAGTCACCCTTGGTTGACTCCCTCTTCCCAGCGGCAGTTTCCCCTTTACTTTCACAGGGGACTGCTAAGAGAGAAAGCCAGCGGCCCATAATTGACCGCTCCCAGAGAGAGCAGCTCGATAAGGATAACCCTCTTAGGGGGGCAAGGGATGAGAGGACCCGTCGGCCCCTGCCCTCTAAAGTCCCGCTGGCGTGCATATCAAGTTTAAAGGAGGTCACTGTACGTGCCTCCCACTCTTCTCCGACGGATGCCAGTTCGCCGGCATAAGACAGGGCAAAAAGTACCTTGAAGGGGATCCGTATATCTGGGGGGGGGATGTCCACATAGAGCCCCCCCCCAGGAGATAGACATGGTACCTTAGATGACCCAGCCCCAGACGGTAGGATCTTACAATGGGTCGAACCCGGGCTAGAATCCAAGCAGGGAACCCCAGTCCGCCCCTGTATAAGATTCTCCGACGGTTCCGGCCACCGAGGCCTAACAAGGAGAGGAAGGATCTCTTTCCTCGGCCTGTGCCTCTGTCACAGCCAAGACCTTCTCCATTTCAGAGAAGGATCTTGCTGAGGATGGTCCATCTGGACTAGGGAGTCCTGCCAGCGGAGGAGAGAAGCGGGTTCATAGCCCCCTCCCCCCTCCTCTCCTAAAAAGAAAAGAAACAGGAAAAAGACAAAAAAAGAGTCCGGGCTCCTTTCACTCCGCGGGAGCTACGGAGATGGACGGCTCCGCTTACGTTTCTTTTAATGACCAAACCAAGATCAGCACGTCCGGCCCAGGTGATCCTCCGGGTGGGAACTCCCAGACTAAGACCAAAGATTCCAGTGCGCGAGCGAAGCCTCAGTTACGTCGGGGCCCTTATTCAGAGATTATCTGGCATTTTCGAGCTCGCTGGCTTTATTCGCTCAACTGAGGGCAGCATGTAGGCCAAGGGAAACAACATCTATCAAAGGACAGCACTAGCTAACATGATTGGTAGAGAGCTGAAGCTGATCCGTTTCTCGGACGGGAGCCTTCTGGCGAATGCGTCAAATCTCTCCGAGGCAACCATGATTAGTTCCCTTCGGACACTTGATGGGACGCCAGTGAGTGTGACACCGCACGCTACCCCAAACTTCGTGAAAGGAGTAGTTTATGCGAGGGAACTCGTGGACTACTCCATAGTGACATCACCTTAAAGCTGGCCGACCATAGAGCGGTTAAGGTCGAACGTGGGCCTTGAGACCCATGTGTGATAGAACGGTCTAACCCTGCTTAAATTCAGCCGCTATCACAAGGTTAGAAACATTGCTACCCACGTGCATCTTCGAGAGCAAGCAGGGCGCGTTATCGCCACCTGAGTCAATATTTAACCAAGGAGGTCATCCCCCCCCCCTCCGTTTCGCCTCCATTCGTCTATCTCGCCAGATTGAGTTAGGCTTACGGGCAGATAAGGTATTTTCCCAGGCGCGACCGGAGCATTCCCCCGAGCCCCCTACTCAATTGTCCCCTACGCAAAGGAGATGGCTCCGGGTACTTATACAAGAGCATTTCCCAATAAGATCAGATCCGATCCAGATTATCTTCGCGAGGCATCACGCCGATCCGGTCTCACCTTGAGCACCTCGAGATCCACCATTATTGTCCAGAAGAGGACAATATCCCTTGAGTGCCAAGGTTCGTGCCTTCGAGACGCCAAGTCAATAAGCCCCCCCCCTGTTGTTTAGAAAAAGAACAACGTTAGAACAGCCATTGTTCTTTGAGCCCGTTGACAAGAAACGGTTCTCACCCTCCCCCCCCCCCTGTTATTCAGAAAGAGAACAACGTTAGAACAGCCATTATTCTTTGACCCCGTTGACAAGAGACGGTTCTCACCCCATCTGTTGTTCAGAAAGAGAACAACGTTATAACAGCCATTGTTCTTCAATCCCGTTCGTCAAGAAACGGTTCTCATTCCCAAGACATCACGTCAGGATAATTTAATTCCCCCTTTTTAACGTTCTTCAAGAGAACGATTGGTTTCAACGATAACCTCCATTGTTCACCTAGAACATCCCCGATTTGCTGTCACAAAGATCGCTCGTATCTCCGAGTCCCACTTCACTCTCACTCTTCGAAGACAGTCCTTCCCCTTCGCTAAGAAGAACCCTTCTGCTGGAACTCGCCAGTGGACCGAAGATTCCTTCGCATCGCCTTCCTCTGCACAACAACTTTGTAATTACGTAAGCTGAGCATTACCTTTAATTATCTAACCTTTTGTCAACCCTACCCTGTGCTTTATATGGTTTAGCGAACCATCCCATCCCTTTAATTTTTATTTGTTTACCTTTTTAAATCTCTCCTAATCTTAATCCTCGGATTAGTCAGATTTTCCCACGACCCTTTCCATTCTCCGTTTATGTAAACATTTTCTTTTGTGTGTTGTTGATAGTTTAATTAGTAAAACTCTATTTTATTAATGATAGCCATATTATTATCCTTGAGCTCAGTTCCACTTCTTAAGCATATTGAAGATAAATAACCTCGGTCAATCAGATTACCATGCACTCAAAATATTTGAATAATTCCCTCAACGAATAGTTATATATGGTATATCGTCGAGAGTCTATTCTACAACACCATGCTTACACTCTTCGTCACGTTCGACTGTGACAAGCACCCCGAATCGGTGCGTGCCGGCTGGTATTACTACCGCGTGAAGTAATTCGTGCCACTACCGCTGAGGTGCTACTACTGCCACCGCTTCGGCTATACGAATCGCTCCTGCAGACGTGCAAAGTCAGGGTTACCCAAAGTCTGTGTAAATTGCTCTAAGGCTGTACACGATAAGTCCAAATTCTCATTCGAGTGATAGAATTCCCGAAGTCCTAAAGCTAGCTGGGGAATTATTTGGCATAACCTTCATAACTACTGGACCGATTATAACGAAATTTGTAACCCTTGTGTTGTTTTACATTCTCTTTCGAAATATATAATTGCAAAGGTTTTTGCAACGTTAGTCCGGGGATTAATTAATGTTTCGAAGGTTTTAAGGTCATAAATTCAAATAAGTGAAAGCACGCGACTTTTGGTCATCAGACCTTGTTTTAAATAAGAAATACCAGAAGAGCAGAAATAAACAAGGTGTGCTGACCAAAAGTCTCGTGCTCTCACTTATTCTGATTTATGACCTTACGACCTTCAAAACTTTAAATAATTCCAGGACTAACCGTGGAAATACCTTGTCAATTATATCATTTGGAAGAAAATGTAAAACAACCTAAGTTTTTTAAATTTAGTTAGAATTGGCAGTATATTTATGATGTTTGTGCCAAATAATTGCCCGGCTAAACTCAGGATGAAATGGCAATTCTATCATTCGAAAGGAAATGTATAACAACATAAGGGTTTCAAATCTCGTTAGAATCGGTCGAATAATTATGATGTTATGACAAAAAGAGATTAATTCATTGGATAAACTTGGGATGACCTTGGCAATTATATCCTTCGAAAGAGAATGAAAAAAACAAGGTTTTCAAATATCCTTAGAATCGGCCGAGTAGTTATGATGTTATTGCCAAAACAAAATAACTCCCGGGCTAAACCTTGAAAGGACCTCTGCCATTATAGAATTCGAAAGAGAATGTAAAACAACACAAGGGTTACAAATTTCGTTAGAATCGGTCGAGTAGTTATGAAGTTTATGCCAAATAATTCCCCAGGTAGCTTTAGGAGGACTTTGGGAATTCTATCACTCGAATGAGAATGTAAAACAACATAAGAGTTCTAAATTCTGTTAGAATCGGCTTGAATAGTTATGATGTTATTGCAAAAACAAAATATTTCCTGGGCTAACGATCCAAAGACTTTGACAATTATATCAATCGAAAAAGAATGTAAAACAATATAAATGATTCAAAATGTGTTAAAATCGGACGAATAGTTATGATGTTATTGCCCGATAATTCCCCGGCTGACCTTGGGAGGACTTTGGCAATTATATCTTTCGAAAGAGAATGTAAAACAACATAAATATTTCAATATTCCTTAGGATCGGCCGAATAGTTATGATGTTATTGCCAAAAGATTCCACGGCTAACTTAGGAGGATTTGGCAATTATATCATTCGAAAGAGAATGTAAAACAACATAAGGGTTTCAAATTTCGTTAGAATCGGCCGAATAGCTGATATTATTGCCAAAACAAAATAATTCCCAGATTCAGCTTGGGAGGACCTTGGCAATTATATCATTTGAAAGAGAATGTAAAACAACATAAGGGTTTAAAATTTTGTTAGAATCTCCCGAATAGTTACAATATTATTACCAAAACAGAAAAAAGAAAAACCTGGACAGACCCACCGAACGACGACATAGTGAGATATAGAGTCGCACGCGACTAAAAATTGCTGAATTTTACATCCCCTATATCTTTAATATGCTGTGTTTTTATGCTGGTGTACATTGCAATGTTAGGGTATACTAATCACAATTGAATTATTGCCTGGTATAATTTTCTTTTGTTTTTTTTTCTGCGCAGTGTTCTCTCTGTAGAATGATTGTAGTCGCATCTTTCCTTTACTTTTTTCGTTACATGTTCCCATTAAGCTTTTTTGTTATTGTCAACACTAGTACTTTGCACTCTTTGCTGTATATGTATCTTTCTTCTTTTACGTAGATATCCGAAATTTATTCCTATATACTGTAACAATTCTAAATTTTTCCTGAGTAATTATTTTCCCTTGATGCTCCAAATTATTTGTTATTTCCTCTGCTACATTTCTTGCTTGAATTGGCCTATTTCTATAGGCATCATGCAACTAGTTGAGTAACATCATCTGCAAATTGCATATTGAAACTCATGAAGATGAATCCGAATAGAAAAAATTGCATATGGATGACTGTGGTGAATCACAGAGATTGAGAAGTGATAGATGAAAATGGTATGGAAAAAAATAATTCACGAGAGGATAGATAGAGATGCAGGTAAGTGTCTATACACCAATGGGATGTGTAGTGTGCGTGTTATTGTCGTAATAATTTGGAGCGACAAAGGAAGAAGGGGTAATGAGGCGCGAGTTGAAGAAACGCGAAATTCATGGTGTTGTGATCCTATGTGTAAATGGGGGTTCTCTTGTGAGCTTCCTAACTGTCATATTCCGTGGCTATATGTATATGCGTTCATTGGTGTGAGTTTGTTGTTTTCGTGTAGTGTAGACATGTTTGTAAATGGAGGAGAGCAACATGCTCGTTTCGACGGAGAGTTCTGCATTCTTTGTACTCTCTTCGGGGCACATGTGATTTGTTGCCAAAGGCAAATGGTTATTATGTAGGAGTAGTCTGAAAAGTATCTCGTAAAAGTGTAATTGCATTTTGAGGCTGGCAGCGTAGAATCTGTCTAGAATTTTACTGTTTTCCTTTTGTATGTCTAATGTTTGGTATACGTAAACCGTAGGCATTTGTCGAATGTGCCTCCGAATATTATCTCATGGGGTTTGTATGTTAATCTTGCAGGGGTTGTGTAGTTTAGGTAGTATGCATGTGCGTGTAAATTTGTATATTGCGAGTCGTAGAGTGTCGTCTGTGTCTTCAGAGGATTCGTGGCTATGAGTCATTATCCTCGTACTCTGTCTTCTCGTCAAGTCTCATCTGTGCACGGTGCGGGATTGTTTCTGGTCCCTGTTCGGATACAAGAATGGTCTCCTCATCAGCGTAGGAGAGTGTGTATGTCTACTTTTAGTTTTTTAGAGGCCTTGGAGTCGTTTATGTACATAATTTATAGTGTAGGTGCCAACACGCGACCGTGGGGAACGCCGATGCGTTCCATGAATGGTTGTAACGTTGTGTTATTCTATTTTATGGGACTTTTGTCGGTAAGGTAGTGGTAGAGAAGCTTTCTAATGTACAGAGGGAACTCCGTACTGTTAGCTAGTTACCAACGGAGTCCCTCGTGCCACACTTTGTGAATGCCTTCTCAACATCCTTGCTGGTGGAGTGTCTTCTGTCTGTGTAATGAGTAGTAAGGTATATTCAAACTGTCCCTTTTTATATGGTTTAATCAACTATACTCATAATACCTCTAGAAAAAAAAATTAGTAACATGAATATATGTGAAAAATATAAATGAATAGGTGCAACATATAACAGTGACTCTCACCAAAAAGAATTATTTCCTTTTCAAAATTACAAAATATACAAGTAATACACTAGATAAAGAAAGTTAAAGTAAGGCATCAAAATGAAATAGAAATCGAAAAGATTACAAATCTAAACAACATACCTACAGTTTTATGAGCGCGTACAGATCTTCTAATGCCAGGCAACTGTATTGTCAGAATGCCATGACTATTCACACTGTTATTAGCATTATGAACATGATCTTTTTGTATCTGGATATTTTTTTCTTGCTCGTTTCCTAATATCTTCTCGTTGGCTTGAGGATAGTTATTAGTTTTGGTGGGGAACGGGAAATGGAAGCTGGATCGGAAAGGACACCTGGATTTCATGATTCGGAATTATTAGGTGGAATATTCCTTAGACATGGAAGTAAATTACGCAGAGCAACAGTCTCTCTCTCCAATAAGGGAATTTCCCAAGAACACGTGTAGAGTTAGCATCAATGAGATCAACGACGTCCACAGCTGGTTCGTTCTCACTGCGATTCCCAAACCGTTTAATGAAGACTTGTCCATGTTCAATTAGACAAGAAGGTATGGCTGAACCACTAAATGAACGTCTTTCAAACTAAAAAGTCGTTCATGCGGTGGCGTGGTATTTGTAGAGGTACAAAATAGTGAACGTATGTGATATAAGCCATCAGGTAATACATCCTGCCACAAAATTAATGGCAAACCTCGAGATTCAATAGCCAACTTCACAGTATTCCAAATAATTCCATTATAGCGCTCACATTGGCTATTTCCACGGGGGTTGTATGGGGAAGTGTGTCTGCTGTTTACACCAAGACGTAGTAAGAATTCTTTAACTTCTTTGGAAATGAATGACAAACTGCAGTCTGAATGGATATATGCAGGTAGACCAGATGACGAAAAGGGATTTGTAAAACAATCAATAACTCCTTGGGATGACATATCGCGGCATGGAACCTCAACCAGAAATCGGATAACTCATCAACATTTGTAAGGAGATAACGCGACAAATGCGAAGAAACTGGAAGCGGTCCCTTAAAATCAATTAAAAGAAGTTGAAAAGGCGCAGTCGCCTGTATCAAAGGAGTATTTTCTGGTTTAAAGAAATGGAGTTTAATTTTAGCCCATACCTGACAATCAGCAGTAATACGGCGCATTTTATCGAGGGAGTAAGAAAGGTTTTAACACGAACATAATGTAGCATTCGCTGGACCGCAGGATGAATGACTCTCATGAAGCGATTTTAGACTTGTAATATCTGAAGTGGCGTTACAATATGGCCGTGATAGTTTATCAGCAATAACGTTTTCGTGACCAAGGCGATGATAAATATTGAATGAAAATGGAAGTAATTCCATACGTCAGCGCATGATCTTATCATTCTTGATTTTACATTTTACATTGGTATCAAGGATGAATGACACAGCTCTTTGATCAGTTGCTACGTTAAAACGTCTCCCAGCCCCCAAAGGTTTCCATTTACGTATTCTCTTTACCACCGAATACGCTTTTTTTTTCAACGATGTTGTTGTGTCTCTTCTCTGATCGGTTCAATGAGTGTGAAAAGAAAGCACTGTGATAAGGTGGCACCGATTGCATTATCTGATCACTCAGTTTTTATAGAAAAGGGGGTGTCTTCATCAATAACTTTCACTGAAGATTTGGCAATGTCATTCTTTAAAGTTCCAAATGCTTGAATAACCTGAAGAGATAAAAGAAATTTGCAGCAATCTACAAGAGCCCGTAGCTTCTCTGAATAGTTGCGAACCCACTTAGCGTAGTATGCAAATAACCTCAAACAACGCTGCAAGGATTTTTTACTAGATGATACTGGTAATTCTAACAAAGGTCTCATTCGTTCAGGATCGGGGTTCAGATTGCCGTCAGAAATTTGGCAACCTAGAATATTAATGCAGGTTAGAGAAAACTTAGATGTCTCAGAATTCAGGGCGAGATTGTATTAAGAAGTAGCTTCCATGAAACGCTTTAGATTGCCGTCATGTTCTTCTTTCGTTTTTCCGCAGACTGTTATGTTTTCGAGATAGGCATAAGTGTTACATAGTTTGTTATCGGTTATAAACGGATTCATAAAGCGTTGAAAAGCAGAAACCTCATTCGGAACACCCAAAGATATGCGCCTGTATTGATAAAGACTGTTACCGGCCTGAGCATATTTTTATCTGATGTTATGCATTGGATAGATCAATAATGCTGAAATAGTGCTTTTTAGTGATATTTGTAACTATATCTTCAATCCTGGTTAGCGGGTAGGCGTCCAAAAGGGTGTACTTATTTATCGTTCTAGAAAAGTCTACCACCATTCGTTTTTTTTTCTTATTTGCGTTTGATGTCAAGGAGAATTACTATTTTCAATAATCCCCTGACGAAGTAGACGTTTAACTTCATTTTTTACGAAATCAGGCTCTTTGGCGCTGTAATGGCGAGACTTGGTAGCAATTGGAGTGCAATCCGAGGATAAGTTTCTAAACAGTTTAACTGAGGGAATCTTTAGTTTAGTCAGTCCATACACAGTTAAGGATGGTTCTGCGCCCCCATAATTTAAGCTAACGCTTTTATACACTCTTAGAAATGGTAAGCGAAGAAAAATATCAGTACAAGCATTTGGAAGTACAGTAGCTTTTATATTCTTATAAGTGCGACCATTCATCGAAACGTTAACAAAATAGTAACTTTTATGATTTAATGAGAAAGAAGAAGACTTCATCGAAACAACAGACCATCGTTCCTGAAGCGGGAGATGCATAGTTTGTACTACAGCCTCATTTATAAATTCGCTGAACTTTCAATGTTAATCAGACCTTGAAGTAACTGAGGATCTTCGTTCAATTAAACAGGAACAGTAGGCGACAGCAAGCCGCTAATATCGCAGGTGGAAGCAAGCATGACAGAACAGGACGTTTGGATTTTGACTTATAAACTTTGGCAAAATGCCCAAGCTTCCCATATTTACGACAAATTACATCGCGAGCTGGACAAAGAGTTCGGTTATCATCAGGATGGTGACAAACTTCACAATTGTAGCATGTTTGCTTCCTTTTTTAAATATTTTTTGAAACAGCTGCTGTAAGTGGAAAGACAACTTTTTCACATTTTTCTTCTTTACTAGAGGTCATAAATGTTCCCAGGGACAGCTGTCACACTAGCAGTTACATGACCATATATTGGCAGGGGGAGAACCAGTCACCCTCCTCTAGGAAATTCCCGAGAAGGGTAGTTACATACGTTCAAGTATTTTACCTAGTTACTCTAAAAGGGCAATAATTAGCCTGTAGTTGTTTTCGGGTTTGGGGTTCTTATTAGGTTCATGAACAAATATTGTGTGATGTTTTGAATGTCCGTAGAAAGTGTGCAGAGGGAAATGAAGCGTTGTGTTAGTATTAGGAATATATTTTGGGGTGAGTGCTAAAATAATGCGGTTAGGAGGCCGAAGGGCTCCAGGGTACGTTTTAGAATTGTTTTAATGTATTGTTATGTTTCCTTGACCGTGAAATGAATACTCAGTGTGGTGGAGTTTTTCAGCTTTTCCATTGGTACAACGGGAGAGTGCCGAAGCTATTCGGCCTTGAGCCGGCACCATTCCTGAACTTCCTTGAGGTGCTTTTTGCGTAGGGTTTTGGGAGGTTGTGTATGTGTACGTTGTTTCAGTGCAACTTGAATGCGTCGAAGTTCTTATTAGTGTCCGTGAGGTTGCGGTTGTTGTGTTGTTTAAATATCCGGCGTACGGTCGGTAGAGCAGCACTCACCGCGGACAAAGTGGAAAACCTGGGGACATATGTAAAAATTTGAAAATTGTGAAGAAAATTTCAGTTCATAAATTCACACATACAAATAGGTAACTAAATATCATATATTTGGAGAAAACGAAATATTTGTGGAAAGATAAAATAAAATAAGAGATAATTAACAATGGAATCATTACAGGCGAAAGATATAAAACTCGGTAAAGGCGGTTTGCTACCCTGAAGAGAGTAGAAAACAATATCCGAAGGGAAACATAAGCAAATAGGTATATCATTCATAAAACATGAAAAATAGTATTAATAAAATTAAAAAATAGATATAGACAAAGCCTATTTCAGAGAGTTATAACATTGTTTATGTCAACATGTCTGTTTTTGCAGTCTCCATAAAATAGGCAAGCTTCTAGAAATTCTCTTTTTTTCTTCTTTGCTCATCTACCGACGTCTCTTGTTCATTTCCAATCCATATCGTGTGCTTTAGAAATGCAGAGCTGCAACAGCTGAAGCGGGATCGTTCCACTGGGTGGTTCTTCTATGGTCGTCGATCATGGTTGCACGACAGAGCCAACTTACAAAAATAAAGGACAAAGTAGAAAACAAGGACAAGTTTGGGTTGTATACGGGATAGTATTCAACGATTGGCCGACAAAATAATCGGACAAACGGGAAAATGATACCCAGAACAGGATCGATGAGCGTAGAAGAGCATAATTCTTTCCTTCATCTGTTTGTTTTCACTAATTATTTGCAATTAATGATTAAACCAAGACTACAATTGCTTTCAACACTAGATCTCTCATTCTTTCTCGCACATATTCTCCCCCCCCCCAAAAAAGTCATTCTTAGGACTTTTAATATTTTGACATCACGTGAGTAGCTTATTTTCTAAATTTAATGCCCAAAGTAACAAGGGCATATCACGCAGAAGGTTTGTAAAGAGGGGTATATCTGTAAAGAAGGTAGTTTTCAGAATATATCAACCTGGAAATTAAATTGTTTCTCGCCCGAGATTTTTGGGTTCAGGTAGTATCTACAACCACTATCCCTAATAGTTCAAAGATAATTTGTCTCTCTTAGTTTAACTTATAACGGATTTAAACTTAAGGTTTGTCTCTACAATAAGATCGGTTGCGCCAAGAACTTTCTGAGAAAGGCTTTGCGTGGATTTAGATTCATGGGTCGCTGCAACAATAGAAAACACGATTTAAGATCCTTACATAATTTCAGATCATCAGGTTTCCCGTCTAAATATTAACCATTTCTAAGAAACCTCAATTTACTAATCTAAAAAATAATATTTACAATAATAATTCAATAAAAGAACAGACCAACAAAGTACCTCGACATACAGACCTCTTTCTTAGAGCGATAATTTTATGTACTATCAAGAAATATGAATATTCATTTGGTGGCTTCATTTTAATGTTTAGACATAATCTCTCCCAATACGACAAAATACATCAATTTTCCTCTACCTTTTTACGGCAACATTTAATTTTAATTTAACAAAGATAAATGCATTTATGAAATACATTAAAAAACTAATATTCCTTACAGTATGGGTTTCGATGGAAGAGCTTGCATAATGAGGAACATCTGCGACTTGTCTTCACTGGATTCACTACGACCAAAAGGGATTGTCAAAGACTTACTGACCATCTCCCTCAAGTAAAAAAGCCTTACACTCTAATTCTTGTGTACCTGCTTGCCATTTTGAAAGTTCAGGTGTATAACATAAGTTGTAATCCAGAACTGACCAAATTAAAATTCATTATATTCTACAGTTTTGCCCTAGACAACTCAGAATACTAGAGGGAAGAGTACTTCGAAAGAAATACTAAGATTATTTGACGCCTTTATGATCTATATTGTCTTATTAGAAAATCAGACGCAAATCATTAATGTCCGCTTCAGAGCTTCTATTCACTTTCCTAAGGACTTGACTGATACATTGTAACTTTTGTATTCACGGTTGAGGCAACTTTTTATTTTAACTATTTATTCCAGTTTGCTTTGTTCATTAGTTTATTGCCGATTTATTTGCTTAGATTCCTGTTAATTGATTAAATTTGAATTATTATAGTTATTATTTGCTTGTTTCAGATATATGTTCAAGGAATCCAGTCAAGATGCTCCGACTTCGAAGACAGGATCTTCAGCATCCTATCTTGAAGCAGTTACTCATGGTCGTGAGGGAGCAAGTTGTTCGTCGATGTATCACCAGTGTCCTATTTCTCTATTAGGTTTAGTGAAGTTTTCTCAGATAGACTAAAATAACAGACAGTTTTTTAATGTATTTTAGGTGTTATCTTGAATATAGAACAAAATTTATCTTCAAAATAATCACTGACATAGTATTTTGCTTTGTGCATCCAAGAGTAGTGCATTATTCCTGTGTTTATAGATGGTATTTAATTTTTAGTTCTGGGTACTAGGATTGAAGGATTGAATGTTAGCGATTCGAGCTCTCCAATTTCTATCACACGATTCACTGCCACTGATTTTCTTTCATATTATCTTTACATGCAAAGTTTCAGGTCGCCTTTGGTTTTCCAGAGTCTTGTCTTCTGCTTAAATCTCCCTTTATCACGCTTAAAACCTAAAAGTCTCACATTAGTTCTTTTCTTCTTTACATTTTTTGCATCCTTCTTCTCTTCTTTATATTTTTTGCATCCTTGCGAGACTTTCAATTTAAATGAAAATCTGCACAAGTGATCTGGAAGATTTTTATAATACGGCGACTCAATGAATCCACCATTGGCATCAATGACTGCTTCAATTCGGGATGTGAAGAGTTGACATGCCCGAGTCAGATGATCTATAGGATTCTGGTTTATAAGTGGTCACCAGTTTTTATGGGGAGGGTTACCAGTTTATAGAGGGTTTTATCCGTGAGGCAGGGTTATCCGCAAAGGGAGTGTCAGACGGAGTTTGAGGTGTTCCTTTAGACTTTACTCTGACTCCCATAGTTCTTGCGGGAAATCCGTTTATAGGCTGGGTTCACAAGGTAACTTGGTTATCACTGCGTTAAGGGAAGGACTCGAAAGGAAGTTGGAGTTTTGTATGCTTTATTATTGGCTGAGGTCTACCATAACTGGAGCAAGCGAGATAGTCGAGTCTTACGGGGCTTTGTTATAAATTTTCTTCTAGCGTTAGATAGTTGAGGCTAGGACAGCAGGACTTAAGGACGAGGAACTGACTCGTGACGCTAATAATAAACAAATCAGAGTGACAGTGATGACGAATGAATATTTTTCTGTATCTATGACGAAAATGTTTCAAACCATCCATTTATACTCCCTTCCATTAAGGAGGCGTGCGTACTTTGTTAAGACTGCTGGGGGAAGTCAAGAGGGCGTGAGCATATTCAGTGTGGTCACGTGTGTATTATATTTGATCGCCTGATCTCTTTGGAAAATTACTAGAAAATATGACTGGGGCTTGTGGAACAGTTTGTTCCAATAGAAAGAACACGCCTTAATTTAAAAATTTGAAGAAGGGGGAGGTTGAATCGATACAATGCAACAATATATTATGCATAAAATGGTATGATAAACGAAATGTACAGTTGCTTACAAATGTGCATGATGATCAAATGTGTGACAGCCGGAAAAGAGATAGAGATGATAACATTATTTTGAAACTAAAATGTGTGATTGAGTACAACAAAATAATGCGAATGGTTGATAAGAGTGATATGCTGATAAGTAGTATAGAGTGTGTGCGTAAAACTATTAGATGGTATAAGAAGTTTTTCTTCCATCTTGTTGAATTATCTATTCTAAACGCTTATTATATATACAAGGAGAAAACGAACGAAAAAAAAAACAATTTTGGATTTTGCAAACCGTGTGATTGCACAAATGGTAGATGAATATAAAAAAAGATCGAATTTCTGATATTAGACATATTGGTAACCTACCATCGCGCCTTATTGGTGTTGGTATTCATTTTATGAAGTCTCTTCCTTCAAGAAGAACTTGTCATGTCTGCGCCAAAACAACAAAAGCTGAGCAAAAATATCAACGAACAAATTATATCTGTGGTGAATGTGAAGTACCATTATGTGTTAACCCTTGTTTTAAAAAGTACCATACAGAAAAAGATTTCTAGTTCAATGTACATAATTGTTTCAATTGTAAATAAATAGTATATATATATATATATATATATATATATATATATATATATATATATATATATATATATATATATATATATATATATAGAGAGAGAGAGAGAGAGAGAGAGAGAGATTTTATCCTCGCTATAGAAAGCATTTTAAATCTTCAGCTAATGAAAATATAAAAAAATATGCACTTAAAAATGAAATTATGTAAGTTACTGATAGAGTAGAGAAAGGAAGTAAATGTGAGGGAGGCCACAGATACAGATACAGATGTAGTGTGCGCTAAGGCCTTTGCAACGGCAGCGCAATAACTTTACTTCCTATTCAGGTTTAGATTTAGGGCAGGGTTTGGGCTATTTCGATCTTTCTTTTCCTAGCTTTCCATATTTCTTCGATACATAATGTGTATTTTTCTACTTCTTCACTTGTTGGGTTGAACAGGAGCACTTTTCCTAGTTGGTGTTTCCTATAGTAGTATACTTTCTACGTATGTCTATTAATCCCTTACAATTTAGTAAGAAGTGTCGTAGTGTCTCTTGCTCTCCTCGGTTGCAGAGGTCACATTTTTCCTCCTATCCTGTAAACCTCTTCCTCCAATTCAGCTGCAGTGATTTGGTTCTGCATATAAACATTAGTTTGGACTTAAAATGAGTTGTCATATGTATTTTCCTCCTTGATTACCTTCTTATTCATAAAATATGTACTCAGTGTTGATTTCCTCTCCATACCTAGCCTCCATCTTTCTTCTCCTCATTTCCTTACTCTCTCCTTTATACTTTCTTCCTTGAACTGATTCAGTAAACCACAAATTCTTCTCTCTGCTGATACGTAATATTTTGGTGTGCTTCCACGCGTTCGAAAGTGTGCCTTTATTTTTAATATATTTAAAAGCATTAAATTTCACTTTAAGATTAAATGCTTGATCATTTTAATTACAAAATATGTTTGGGAGAATGCAAAGAGCTATTAAAATTTCATAATATTATCAATATGACGGAATAGTCTTATACTCAGCTTGCTGATTACCACGCAAACGGACGAGGCGGCCAGTCTTTGGCCTTCGGTCTATGCCTTCAGTGCCTACGTTTGAATCTTCACTATCAGGTTTGATTTCCTTTACATTTATTACGCAAAATTCAAAAGAAATTGATTATTTTAGAACACTTTAGCGATGAAGACTTGATAAATATAATTGTCACAAAACAAATGCCTATTATAATGTTTTGAAGCAAAGAATTTCATATAAATAGAATGAATGATGCCGTTCCTCCTTAAAAAAACCGGATGCGTACAAAATTGAGTTGCTTTTAGAACTCCATTGGAGTAAAAACGTTTGTGTTGTGCCATTAATTGTAAGATTGGAACATTTCGTTCCAATAGAAAGAATATGCCTAAATTTTAAAATATGAAGAAGGGGGAGAGGAAATCGATGCAATGCAACAATATATTATGCGTAAAATGGTGTGATAAACGAAATGTAAGGTTGCTTACAAATACTTCTTTTATCTACGTTATAGAAAGCCTTTTATATTTACAATAAGTGAAGTGAAAGATACAAATTATGTCTATTTAGAAATAAAAATAAAATTATGTAAGTAACTCATAAAATAAAGAAATAAATAAAATGGGAGTGAGTTTAGTAAATCCTACGACATTCCCCTCCCAGCTGTAAAATTTTGCGCGCTGTCCACGCGTTCGAATGTGTACCTTGATATTTTAATATTTTTTAAAATACATTGAATTTAACTATAAAAGGTTTTATATTAATTAGTCATTACAAATTTTATTTGGAAAAATAGAAAGGAATATTTCGTATTTGTCACGGATGTGAAGGAATAAATTCGCGAACTTTCAAAGTGCCCTTGTAGACGAAACGAGCGCACTTCCCAATGATAAACATATTTTTATAATCACTGCAGCGGAAAAAAATAACTACATAGACGGCTAAAAAAATAGTAAATAGTTATATTTCAAAAAATGAATATCTGCCGCACACAGCACACCCATTGGAATTATCCTGGCAGCAAGCAAAGGGTTAATACATGTAGACTTGTAATGCAAGTATTTCGCTTTATTCTATTTTGGTTCATTACTACTACATGACATATTATTTCACTAATTGATACGTGTGCCAAATTTCAGGATTTCATAGTTCCAACAGGGTGCTCATTTGTGAAGTTCCTCGTTGAGCCTACTTCACCTTGCAATTCGGGGGGTGCTACAGATCTTTATCAATTTCGGACATAGTCTTTGTTACAGCGGACTTGAGATTGAATGGTGTTATTAGGTGTTGATTGATGATTGGCCTCTCTCTCGAAGACACTCCATATATGATCGTCCCGTGGATTTAAGTCGTGTGAGGTAGGAGACCATGTGTCTGGGAGAATATGATCGTGTAAATTAGCCTTATGAGAGGGTGCAGTGTCTTGTTGAAAGATTTAAGGTCTTTAGTTGCGTAATATGTCTATTCAAGGCCTCATAACCTTCTCCAAAACCTCTGTGTAGGCAGCAGCATTGATTCTTAAGCCCTGTGAAAATAAATGAGGGGGATTGATACTTCCCTCACTGCTAACGATTCCCAGAACAAGTACAATAACTGTAAACTGGGTATGCATAGGTTTTCCTTTTGGTCCTGCTCGAAGGTTTCTTCATCAGATAAAAACTAAATCATTCAAGCTTCTTACTCTCTAGATGCTTCGAAATGGAGAGCAATCGCTTTGCACTGATCAAGCGATTCTCTTTCGTCTTCTCTGATATGAACGAACCTATCCGCATCATATACGACTCGTAATGGATATTTTCCTGCGCAACACTTCTGATGGTGCATTCTGATACCTTTCCTTTTCAAGGGCTCCTGTACTTCATGCACAATTTCTTGGGTTCTGGTGATATAAGAACCCTTTGCATGTGTTTTGAGATTTGATGCTAACGTTGGATCCCTATCAGCAGCTTTCAGGTCTTTTTTAACTTTGGCAACGAAAAATCTGGAGACTATCAGAAAAAGAGCAATTTCTGCTACACCAAGAGAAGGGCATGAAGGTTTTAGAGGGATTCAACCCATTATTCTTCAGGGATGGATTTTCGCAAGTGAAGGAGAGGCTAGAGTAATGCACCAATGTCAAAAGCGATTACGTTGAAAAATATATAAAAGAAGTTGAGTAAACCTTTGCTCTATTTTTTATCTTTCTGGGTTAGGCCGAAAACTTGTTGAACACCCCACATATCATTATGCTGAGCTTCTATTGCAACGATTACAGCGGGCCTTTTCATTTGCTTCTTAACTTTAATGTCATTCATTATTATAGTTATAAGAAAGAAATTAGACACTCCCCGGGTGGGGAGTCCCAGACAAAACAAAATTGCAAGTGCGCAGAGCGGAGCCTCGATTACGTCGGGGCCTTCCATTCAGTGACTACCTGGTGTTTTCGAGCCTGCTGGTTTCAAACGCTTTCTGGTTATTCGCTCCAATGATGCTAGCACCTTAAAGCTGGCAGACCAAGGAACATTCAAGGTCGAACGTGTTATGAGAAAACAGGGAGGGGCCTCGAGACCCACCCCTACACTCTTCATCACGTTCGACTGTCACAAGCTCCGTGAGTCGGTGCGTGACGGTTGGTATCGCTACCATGTGAAGGTATTCGTGCCACTGCTTCGGAGATGCGGAGAATCGCACCACACCACGCTTCTTCGCATCAATGTGGTACATATCTCCTTGAGAAGGAAATCATAGTCGTTCAGGCCCAGGATCGTCTCTCATTTCGCGAGGCTAAAGACTTGGTTCTGGCGAACCCGGCGCTGTCTGGGACGTCTTATGCCTCAATGTTAAAAAAGAAATCCTCTGCTCCTGGCTTCTCCAGGCCTACGAACATGGTCGTTTCTGCGCCAATTCGGAATCCTTCTTCAGGTTCTACCCACCCCAGGCGCTCTCTTGGTAGAGCTGGTGTCACAAAGGGTTCACACCCAACTCCGGCTAAAACCAGAATCACCCCCACCCTTCTCCCAGCGTGACCGTTTCCCGTAAGGTGAAACGGCCCAACGCCCCCACCGAGTCGTTATATTCACAGGAGGCAACATCCCTGAAGTTGGTCGGAAGGCCATCTTCCGGGGTTCCTAAAGCTGCTCTCCGAAAGGAGGACAACACCATAGGAGTTTCAGCTCCTACGCCCACACACAGTGCTAAGATAGGTCACTCGAAGATGGGGGTCCTCCAAAGGAGGGACCCCCTCCTCTGAAGCTATTTCGCCTGACTAAGGTTTCGAAAGGGGAGGGGGGGAGATTTGCACGGCGAGCCCAACCTTCCTCGATAAATTCTCGAAGGAGAGAGCGCTTTCAGCGCATTGTCCGGCCAACAGTGCACAGAGTTCTGCCTCAGGAAAGCGTACAGCCATTCCCGTGAGGGTCATTTCTTCGAAGAGGGTTACCGCAACTTCGAGCTAGGCCGAAGGGCATATTTCTTCAATGGAATTGCCGCGGACTCCGGGCTAATTGGGAGGAGCTACGGAGATTCGTCTCTTCCCACTTCCCCTTGGCTATCTTTAGGCAGGAGTCCATGCTAGGCGCGTGCCCCTGCCCACCCTCCCGGCGTAAACGAGTTTTGCGACCCCACTACCACGAAATGGGGGCCTGACAGGAGGATGCGCCATTTACATTCGGCAGAATAAAAGGAAAAAGAAAGTACAGGGAAAGGGAGTTGCTGCAGCAGCCACGGGCGAATCAGTGACACCCTTAGGGGCTACAGAGATGAAAAGTATGTCGGTCTCCGGGACCACGAACGGAAATGCAACGCATCTGAACCAATTTGCGCTGCGGTTAAATGGGGATGTGTAAGGCGTTGTGGTGGGAGACTCTCAAGCCCGAGGCCTAGAGAGGCACCTTGGAGAAGGTTATGGGTACCGATGGGAGGTCCGATGCTTTCTGGATCAGGGCAACTAGGCACTCGGGTGGGAAGTCGATAAGGTGAAAATTCCCTCCAGGAACTCAGTACTAGCCTCGGTGGTGAGTGGAAATGATCTCTTCCTCAGAGAAGGAGGCGTCGGTAACACTGAAGCCATCCTGATGAATGCAATGGTAACTGCGGATGATCTTCGCGCTAAGACCGACCAGGGACTGTTAGTAGGGATTGTATCCCGAGAGACTGCGAATGTACATGCAACTAGCAAACTTCTGGGTATCAATGAGATTAGGGCACCTATTTGCAATTATAAGCGTAAAATTCCTGGATCCGTTTGATCGGTTCTTTGGACGTGATGAACTGTAAAGAGAGGATAGTGTCCATCTCAGTAGCCGAGGTAAGAGGACTCTAGACGATCTCATCGACGAGAACGCCTTCTGGGTGATGAGGGCAGCATGAACATTACCGGTCGAACGCCCTGGGAATAGAACAGGGTTAGGATCGGGAGGAGTAGGTGTGGGGCCCTAGTCACTGGTGAACCCAACGCATCTCGAGTCGAGGGGAGTAGGGAGAACTCCGCCGCTGAGGAGGAACTGGGCTCCTATGAGAGAAGGGCATGGTTGAAGCTTAGGGAGATCAAAATCGGTGTGCTCGTTTCTAGCGAACACGCTTTATCTCAAACCGGGGACAGTGTGGAGCATTCTAGCGGCGAGGAAGATCTGGGTCCCCACTGGACAGGTCTCTGCAACTTAAGTGTCGCTGAGGCGATGTGCCTGCATCAGGGTACAACAACTCGACCGTACTGCACGGAAACTCACAAGGGTGGGGGACCTATGGAATAGCCCGCCTTCCCTTAAGTACCTACTCTTCAACGCCAAGTCAATACGAAACAAGTAGGACGACCTTATGGTCGTATTGTCCAGTGACATCCAAATAGACGTAGTTGCCATCGTAGAAACCTAGCTTCACACTGACCCTCGAGCTTTCGAGGGTGTGTATATGATTCCCGGCTACACGATGTTCCATCGTGATAGGCCCAATCGAGAAGGTGGCGGAGTATTGTTATACGTCCGTAACTACTTTCCGGGGATTGATTGCATGTTAGAAGTGTCTACGAAGTCCTAGGAGTAGATGTAAATCTTGGCAGCTCCCCATACCGACTCGTGTTGGTATACCGGCCGCAAAGGTTTAGCGAAGAAGCGGACTCGAACCTGTACGCTAAACTTGCCGAGTTGGTGGAGAATCGCCCAAGTCTGATTATGGGCGATACTTGGTGTTCACCACCGATGATGGCATGCTCTCTGGACTGAGCGTGGGTGAAAGCCTGGTCGGTAGCGATCACCAAACAGTCTTATTCACCATACGCGCCCCGTGCGGAACACCTTCTCGCGTTGCTGCCAACAAACCAGACTAACGTCGCGCGAACACCAACGGTCTACGAGATGCGATAGGTCGACTGAAACCTGCAAGTGGCGAAAGTGTCTCAGCCAACTGGCTTAAATTCAAAGACCTCTTCATGAACCAGCAGTCCACGTTTGTTCCCCCAAAAGAGGTGAATGAAAAATATGCTCAACCGGAATAGTTCAATCGCGGCATCACCTCATCAATCACAACAGAAAAAAGAACTACGTTACTTGGAGAATTAGTGGTAGCAACAATAATCTCAGACACTACAGAAAAAATATTAGAACTGTTAAAACACTGGTGCGCTAAGCTAAGCGCAACGAGTAACTTCGGGTCACGTCCCTCTGCAAAGAGAACCCAAAGGAATTCTTCCTGCATGTAAATAGGTACAAACCAGTTCGCTGGCGCATAGGCCCTCTAAGAGATGACGTTGACGTGTTACAAGAGTTAAATCTGGCTGTCGCTAACGTGTTGAACGACTACTTCACTTCTGTGTTTACAAGGGAAGAAGACGGTCCCACCATAAGACGGGGGTCTATCTCAATAAAAGGAAAACCTAAGCGAAAAAATATTAGAAGATGAAAAAGTGGAGGCTAGAATAAGGAACTTTAACCCGTACAAGTCTCCAGGTCCATATGGCTTTCTTCCTAGAGTCCTTCTGGAAATAAGAAGTGAGGTTGCCCCACAACTTACTGCGATTTTTAACGAAACGCTAGAAACGAGGAAGGTCCCAGAAGACAAGGACGGCGGACATGACCCCCATATTTAAGAAGGGAGAGCGGGAAAACCCTGGTAACTACCGGCCTATAAGTTTGACTTTCGTTGTGGGAAAAATTTTTAGACCATAATAACAGAAAAAAATAGTAAAGCGCCTTCAAACAAACAACTTGATCCTGGATTCCCAACACGACTTTTGCAGGAATCGATCGTGTCTCTCAAATCTACTAGAATTCTTTCACGGCTTTCGGGGTGAGTAGGATGGTAGTCGAGCTGTGAACATCTTATACCCGGACTTTCAAAAGGCCTTTGATAAGGTATCGCAGCGCAAGTTGATGTGCAAAGTCCGCGTGGTTGACATCAGAGGTAGGGTGGCCGGCTAGATTGAGAACTGGTTGTCAGACAGGCGACAAAGAGTGAGAATTAACGGGGTAGCCTCGAGATGGGCCACCATAAATAGTAGGATGCCTTGTGGTTCCGTGCTCGCTCGGTCCTCTCTTGTTCATTATCTATATCAGGGTCGGGCAACCTTTTCAGAGTGAGGGTCAGATGAGACGTTTGGGAGCATGTCGCGGGCCGGAGTGACAAACGAAATCCCTAAAGTGACCATATATATATATATATATATATATATATATATATATATATATATATATATATATATATATATATATATATATATATATATACTAGAATACATTATACAAGAATTTTATTGAAAAACATACAAATCAGTGAGACGGCCGGTGCTGCTTGCCATGAAAAAGTGTTTCAATGTCCGGCTCGATGGATGAGGTAGACGACAGAAGAATATCATTGAGGTGGCGGTCCGAGAGTTGGCAGCGAAGGTCAGACTTCGTGTACTTTATTTTGGAGAAGAGCTGTTCGCAACACTAGGCGCTGCCAAAGATGGCCACGATGCGTTGAACATGCGCAATGCATTTTGGAAAATTGCTAGAAGGAAGGACGAGGTCACGGAAGAAGGATTCATCGCAGCGAAAAAAGCCATAATCATTTTTTGTTTAAAATTGCTTACTCTAGAACTTTGGTCTCTATGAAACTTTTCGTATCTGTGAGAGAAATTAATTTTTGTTTTATTTTTTACTCATTTTCACTGCCAGACGTAAGAATCATTCCCATCTTCCTCTACGAGTCTACTGAGACAGATGCTATTTGGCAGAAATTTTTTGGGGTAAGGCTGGGGTTTCGCGGGCCGGATTGCAATATCTATGCCGAGCAAGGTGGCAGGCCAGACACTAAGCCTTCACAGGCCGGAGGTTGCCTGCTCCTGATGTATATAAATAATATAGACGATGGGTTGCTTTGCTCAATATCCAAGCTCGCGGACGACAAGAAATTAGGACGCGGCGTGAGCTCACGAAAAGGAGTGCAAATCCCGCAAAACAGCCTTCAGAGGTTAGGAGAGTGGTCTGAGACTTGGCAGATGACATTTAACTTTGATAAGTGCAAGGTGATGCACATCGGCAATGCCAATCCTTGAGAAGACTACCACTTGTTAGGTAGAGTTTTGAAGGTGACTAACTTGGAAAAGGACTTGAATGTGCAAATGAGCAGCGACCTAAAGTTTTCCAGGCAGTGTGCCGATGGAGAAAAAAAAGTGCACAAGGATTATTGGGATACATAAAGAGGCAATTTATCTTCCGAAACAAGAAGATTGTGCTTAAATTGTACAACTCTCTAGTCACGCCTCACCTGGAGGACGCCGTAGAATTCTGGTTCCCTACACTTCGTAAGGACATAGGTAGACTGGAACCGGTCCAGGCTAGGGCCACCAAGTTAATTCCTTCACTTAGGCACAAAGACTATCAGCGTCGGCTTCAAGAATTGGGGCTTTTCTTTCTGGAGACCCGTCGATTAGGAGGCCAGCTAATAGAACCCTTCAAGATTTTAAGGGGTGTTGAAAACGTGGACTACAGAAGGATGTTCTCGTTGAACGGAAATCGACTCGTAACCATGGTTACAAGATGGATTTGCCTCCTTCAGACTAGTATTTTCGAGAACTACTTTTCGTATGAGATCTGCGGTACATGGAACAATCTTTCGGTCGAGGTGGTTAATAATTCGTCTGTAGAACAGTTCAAATCTAGAGTAGATGATGTAATCCATGAATATGTATAGAATAGAAAGTAGGGTAAAATAGATTATAAAAGTAAGTTAAATAGGTTTCAGCTACCCCGCAAAAGCTGGTGGAGGAGAACCTTCAACTGTGCTATGCTTTTTCTGCTGCCACAGTTTCGGGCTTTCCTCAAATAGTGCTTCCTCGGTATGGTCATCAATGTCCTTTGAGGTACTACTATTCTTTGTGACTCCGTTCTTCTCTTTGCTTGGAATACCTCCTTTCAGGCAGTAGTTGTGCAGCTGCACCTGGATAGGAGGTATACTGTTATTTCCCCGTACATTCAACCGTCAGCCGACTTCGAAGCGGGGATCTTTCGCCGTGTCGTGGCACGGTTGACGAGGCCCTTTCTCTTGAACAGGGATCTGAACAGTAGACAGCTTCTCTGGAGACACTATTCGATCAATCCCAAAGGTCAGGTCCTTGCCGACCTGATCGACGAGCTGGAGATAGGTGTCCTAAATGTGGATGAGTTTACGCATCACTGCCCAAGGGCCACTTCATTTTCCTGCCTTGATCTATCTTTGTGCTCTCCGGATCACAGCCTAATTTGAGGTGGAGGATAATTAATGACTTCCATGATAGTGATCACTTTCCAATTCAAATATCATTTTCTGGGCCGCAGCCACCAGGGACCCACCCCGGTGGAGCTTGGCGCGGTCCCAGTGGACCGCAATTTAGGAAATTACTGATGGATGAGGCCGGTGAGTTTTTCTCCCTTAACTGTGGGCCTAACTACTATTCTTAGAACGTCTGGCCGTTTTGCACGCCAACTGCTTCCGTGGTGGTCAGCCAAGTGTAAGACGGCCCTCAAACAGCATTGAGAATTTATATAAGTTGGTGTGTGTATGTAGGAGACAAAAGAGTGTGTGGGTTGATAGATAGAAATAAAAGGGGTGATAAGAGAAAGTAGTGTTGGAGAGTCGCAAAGAGATGCTAGACACCTAGTGCTCAGACCTATCGCTTTCAGTATTTTCTTGTGTGTCTTTTGTGTTGTTTTGGTTTATAGTTTTTATTATAATATCGTTCAAGCCATTTTTCTTAGTAAACTTAATATTCTTGGGTATGTAATACGCATTTGCTGTTGTAATTGCAATATATTACTTTAGATTTGTGCCTAGTTTTACTTGTTTTTATTTATTTTGTAATGAGTGTAATTTGTGTTCTTTGTTTCTTCTTTCTTTTGTCTTGAGGACTTGTTCGGTTTAAATAAGTCTTGATTGGTGAAATAGTAGTCGAAAGTTAGCGATTTTTCATTGTTCGGAGTATTATCTTCTTAATCGGGTTTTTGTCATTATCTTTGGTAAAATAACATTATTTTCATGCGTAGAACGGCACTTCGTCTCTGCCAGCCACTAGGCTAGCGGAACTTGGAAATCTGGCCCGACTTATCGCTCTTCTGTTCTGGTTAATCATTTGAATGACTTCGTCATTCAATTCTCGATTAACCATTTCCTGCATATTCCTTGTCCGTTATTCAATGGCAATGTTAATGGGACTTAACCGCGCCTCTCAGTGTAGCTCTTCTTGGAGTCTTCTTTCTCGCCTGCGTGTACCCGTGATTAGGTTCATGTATTTATTTTGCACTACTTGTAGTCTCCTCTTATGTGTCCTCGAGCCACACGAGAGGACGTAAGCTGGGTAGAGCAGCGTAGATCTTACTATTGCATAGTAGATCTTCTTCTTGTTGCTCTCATCGAGATTTATAAACATGTAAAGAGTTCTGACTGTGGCCGAGGCCTTAAAAATTGGATGTGAGAGGTGCTTTCCCTACCCGGATGAAGTAATTTTCATTCCGAGTACATTGCACTCCATCGTGTAGGGATAGCGCCCATCCCCCACCTTGACGTAATAATGTAGTCTCCTCCCAATGAGGACTACTTTAAATTTCTCCTGGTTGGTTCTTATTTTCCATTTGGCCTCGTAGATGTTTAATCTTTCGATTTCTGCTGCTGCCATACGAGTTTTCATAGTTGCATTCCTCCAAGGACAAGTGATTATCTGGCTGAAATCATCGGCGTATTGAAGGTTAAGGCAAGTAGGGTTTGCAGGGGCCGGGACATCTGCGGTGTAAATCGACTAGAGAGTGGGGGACAGACACACCTCATGAGGGATGCTCGCAGTGAGCGGAAAATTTGGTTCGTCCGTGCACCCTAAAGTGATATACGCTGCTCTCTCCATGACGTAGTCACATAGAGTTCTTTCTAAGTTTTCGCGTAGGCCCATCCGTAAGATCATGTACTGCATTCCCCTCTGCCGCACCTTATCAAATGCCTTTGATACATCTCGACAAACAATGTCCACGTAACTCCTCTCCCGTTTGGCTTGGGCAAGTTTTCCGTGATGACATGTATCGCCATCTCCGTACTTCGCTTTTTTATAAACTCAAACTGGTACGGGTTGTAAAGGGAGTTCTCCTCCAGGTGAGACACCAGTGTTTGGTTGAGGATCTTACCGAATAACTTCCCGCCAAATTCCAGGAGTGAAATTGGCCGGTAGCTCTCTCTCAACCTCGGACCCTTTCCGTGCTCCGGCAAAAAGATCCTTTTAACCGTTTTGTTAGCATCAGGGAAGTATCCTGTGTTTAGACAGGTGTTGAATATTCTTATCATTCATTCCATGATGTTTGCTGGTGCTTTCTCAAAGTTTAACTTTGTAAGCGCCTATTGTCCTGGGGCCTTTTGACGGAATGAGCGGAGCGCGCCACTAGTTCCTCTTTCGTAATCTCGGCGTCTCCGTCGCGCTCTCTATCTATCTGGTGGTGAGGATGCGTCCTATGTATTTGGTTGTTAAGCTCGTCTGAGATATTGCTTTCGAACTCTACATCATAATCTTCGTTTTCCTCTTCAGTTATACTGACGATTTTTTCCCAATAACTTTGGAATATTTCTTCGATGTTTCTGTCTTCTGTTTCTAAGTTTTGATCTTCTTTTAATATTTCTCTATCTTCTTCTTTTTCCCAGTCAATCCCTTGAGACGCCTGATTTTGTTCTAAAAATCATGGGAGATGCATCATGATCGAGATTATTAATAGCACCATCCCAAAGTCTCCACTGTTGTTCGAGGATCTATACGAGTCACTAGTTTATATGGGGGGGTAGCCTCGGTGTTATTCCACTTCTTGAAGTCACCCGTTTACAATAGTGGCGTGTGTGTGTGTGTGTGTGTGTGTGACGGAGTCTAGCTGAGGGTGATGTGATAATTATCGAGGGCATGTAGGTAGTAGTCCTACTTTTGTCTTCCAAATCGAATTGATTCTGACTAACAGTTTCTCACGGGGAATACGTTCCGTGATAGTCAATCAGCAACTAGATTATCTTGCCCGCGTACTTATGCCACATCGCTAAAATATTCTAAGATCGCCGTCCAGTTACATTGCTGCTTCTCTGTTTTGGAACACAATGGCGAATGAAAGACTGAGACCAGAGGCTTGTAGTCCGTGCACAGTGTTACATGACGACCTTCGCTCATGTGCCGGAAATGGAGCACGGCAAGATACGCCACCAGGAGTACCCTGTCGTAGTTTGAGTATGTTTGCTGTATCTTGCTTAATTGGCTCGAGAAAAATGCGACTTTTTTGGAGATCCTTTTATTAGGTTGAGGAATAAGTTCTTGCGTTTTTTTATGTTGTGTTGATTTAAGTTTTGTTGACGTGATTTGTGCACATATTAAGAAACAATAATAAATAATGAGAGCAAAATTTGCAAAGGTTAGGCTACGTCTCTTAACAGCGTAGACTATTAGGCTTTTGCTTAGGCTACGTCTTGAAGTTGAGTAATAAGTCATTGCGGTTTATTTAAAAGTTGTGTTAGTTTAATTTTTGTTCTGTACCCTCAAAATGGAATGTAAAGTTGAAAGAAAGGCGCATTTTCGACACTTGTTGTTATTCATTTTCAATCGAGACGGGAACAATGCAAATGCAGCCAAAGCTCGTCGCGATATTTGTGCTGTGTACGGAGAAAATGCTTTATCAGAAAGGACAGCTCAATAGTGGTCTTCATGTTTCAAAAATGGTCATTTCAATCTTAATGACGAAGAACGTTCTGGTCGCCCCATTAAGTTCGATGAAGATCGATTGAACGACCTTCTTCATGAAAATCCTCGTCAATCAACTAGAGAATTGGCTGTACAATTGGCGTGTGATTAGAAAACTGTAGTGAATCACCTTCATTCAATGGAGAAAGTTCAAAAACTTGGTGCATGGGTTCCGCACGCTTTGAGCGAAAGCAATAAACTTCAACGTTCCACGACTGCCGCAGGTTTGCTTGCTCGTCACAAGGCTACTCGTAGATATAAGGACAAATTTCTTCACCGCATCATCACTAGCGCCGAAAAGTGGTGTTTATGTCAACATGAACCATCGAAAACAATGGCTTAGCTCCAATAAAAAAACACTTCCGCGATTAAAGCAAGGACTTCATCCACGAAATACGAGGCTATGTGTGTGGTGGGATTGTGAACGCATCATTCTTTATGAGCTCCTTGCGAACAACGAGATTGTATCGACTCGCCGAAGCTATTCGTGAAAAGCGACCTCATCGACGTTACGGAGTCCTTCTGCAAGACGACAATGCTCGTCCTCACATTGCCAATATGACAAAAGACGCCATCCAAACGCTTAATTGGGAGATCCTGCCGCATCCTCCATATTCGCCAGACTTGGCTCCATCGATTTCCATCTGTTCCGATCGCTCTCCAACAATTTGCGCAGCGTTTCGTTCAATACTGATGTGGAATTAAGAACCTGGTTAGACGAATTCTTCGAGTCAAAATCAAAAGATTTTTATTGCAGAGGCATCGAAAAACTAGTTGAACGTTGGGAAGAAGTCGTAAATAACAATGGAGAAAATATTATTGATTAAATTGCATATTGTTATCAATTAAAAAGTAAGTTTTTCTAAAATTGTTAATGTTAATGAATAATTTTGATAAAACTGCAAGAACTTATTCCTCAACCCATTACCATTTGGTGAAGGGCAGCACCTACCACGAATTGAGAGTTGTCCGTCACTAAATGATTTGGCAAGTCGTTAGGTAGCTGATGACATAGCTTGACTGAGTTTGCCAAAGCTACTTTAGTGGCATTAAATGCTTCCCTTGCAGCAGCATCCCAAATGAGCTCACTAGCCTTGGTTTGAGTTTAGTTAAAGGGGCCGTAATTGCAGCAAAATTTGGTATCATCCTTCTGTAGTAGCCTAGCATGCCAAGGTATCGGCGTAGTCCTTTGTAATCTGTTGGTAATGGCATAGCGCTGATCTTCTTTATCTTATTAGGTGGCGGGCATATTCCTGTCGCCGAAATACGATGGCCCAGGAAATCGATTTCTTCTTTCATAAACTCGCACTTTTCCATAGATACACGTAGATGGTTTTAGGCCAGGATTTTGAATACTTGGTCTAAATTTTCATTTTTACTGTCTGAAAATATAAGAATGTCGTCTATATACACAAAGACGAGCTCCAATCAACAAAATAAATTGTGCATATGACGCTGGGAAGTTCAACGGGATACCTGTCCGGCTTCGTAATCGCGTTTAATGATCGAAAATCACCAACTACTCTGTAATCGCCTGGGGTCTTCTTCGGCACCATGTGAATGGGTGAGACCCAAGGTGTTTTGATGGGCGCACCCCCCCTCCCTCCTTCAATAGAGCTTCAAACGTTGTTCTGGCAACTTTTAATCTCTCCATCGAATGAGGCCTCAGTCGCGCGAAGGTTGGCGGGGCACTGCTTATCTCGATTGTGTGCACCACGGAGTTAGACGGTGGAGAGCTGACATCGACAACTGTAGGGTTATACAGACTCGTACTATTTTTAACACTGCCTTAAAACGGGGCGGAATATGCGGGAAATCATTAATGATTAGCAATATTACCGGTTTCTTGGACTGTATTATTTTGGAAACTAGACTCGTCTGATCGTCAATAAGGATGCTGCGCGCACAATCCACCAAAAGATTAAAGTGCCCTATAAAATCGGCCCCCAATAATGGCGATGTAGTATCGCCACCACGAATGTCTATCTAAATGAGCGACACGGACTAGGAATAACTATTTCCACCTATGAACCTTTATTTTACCTCCATTGGTAGTTGCAATGTTTACATTGGACTCTCGCATTTCACACGACCGCACCAAACTGACCGGAATTAAAGACACACTTGCCCCTGTATCGATTAGAAATTCACATTTCATATTATTATTCAATTTTGCAGCGACAGTGAGCAAAGTTGGCATGCCGGCAGTCGCATTCGCAACGGTATGACCATTTAGTTTTCCGAGGGGGTCGGCGAGGATGGCCTTGAGGATGGTTGCATTTGCATGTATTCACTCCACTGTGGTCATCTACACCATGGTTTACAAAATTTGGCACTCGCACCGAAATATAAATGTGACCGATATACTACATGTCTTTGATTACTGCGAAAAGGTCATAATCCCACTGGTATATTTCTCGCACTATTACCGCTATATTTACGACTGCCATTGGGCTACCAGTGGCATGCAGTCAATAGAGGCAAGGGAAGCAATGCTTCCCCTATTTAAGAAGAAAAGAAAAATAAATTACACCCCCAACAATTAATATGGCAGCAGAATCAATTATATTTTCACATTTATCCTTGCCTATACTTGTATACGCCATACAGTACCGTTCACTTTCAATCGAATTGGCGTTAGACCCTGATAGGCCCGACTGCGATTGAAGAAATGCAACTTTTTTGTCAAGATTTTTACTCTTTTTTTTTCTCTCCCCTAATTTCGGTGCTTTGGAATGAATAGGTTGAAAGATGTTTTACTTTTCTTAGCAATAATATACAGTCATTAGAGTTTTGTGATTTTTATCTAGATATTTCAACGCCGTATTAGAATTAAGAAAAAATAACCTATTTGTCTACGGAAAAGGAAGCAAATTTGGATCTGCAGTCATCAGCTTGCATCTGGCAACCCTGCTGAGTTGCCAGAATCTAGGAAAGAGCAACAAAATATCTAGGACACATTGATGTAACTATTATTATGCTCTGAAGCTTGAGCAATTTTTAAGGTTATATTTAAATACTTATTCTATGAAAGAAAGCAGCTAAGTAGCAAAAAACCCTAGTATGATTAAGCTCTTATATATTAAGCATTTTGTTAATATTTCCGGGATTCTGTCCTGCCTACCATAGTCATTAGTCACCCTTCATATCTTTGAGATCAGTAGCCTTGAGGCAGTACTTAGATAAGTGTGGCGTACTGTTTATTTTTGAACTGATAACCCCTCTTAAACAAAATGGATGCAAATGAAGTTGGGAGAAAATGCGATTGCATTATTAAAAAATTATTAAAAAGGAAGTTCAGAGCGATGACTTCTAATGAAAGAGATACTATTATTGAAACAGGTAGGCCTACGCACTTGCAAAAACAATGTAGGTGAATATGATAAAACATCTTGGCTAAATTTAAATAAAGTTTAAAAAAAATAGCATTAAATAAAGTGAGTAGCTTACAATTTTATAGTTATTTTTAATGAACAACATATTTACTTCAATTAACATATTTATTTTTGCAAAACTTCAATTGCTTCCTTATCTTCAAAAGTTACCGCACGCCACTGGAGGCTACGTACCCATAGGCACTAAATATGCACTGTTTGAATATTGTACAACTCCTATGATTCAAATTTAACGCACTTGTATTAGGAAACGAGTTAGCAACACTTTCGTTTTTGACACCACTATCTACACAGAAACACTGTGCTTTGGAAAACGGCATTAGTTCATCCGAGAGTTTTCCTAGCTGGGCGAGGGTTAAATCTTTCTGGGTGGCGATGATGGGCGCGATGTTCGGAGGCAGGGATTAAATGAACTTGTGCCTTACTAGTTCTTCCCCAACTCCGACTTATAGGGCCGTTTTCCTTAATTCTTCCAGATTAACTGATTGGCGACCGGGTAAGTGGAGAGGATGCTATGAGCTTCTCAAATAATTCCGGTTTGGTCCTCTCGAAAAGACCAACCACTTCTGAATTAAGAAGCTGATAAGTCTGCGACGCCAGTAATGTAGCTGGAAGACAGTCGACGGTTAGGGGATTTAGCGCAGCCAGGATGTGAAAGAATTTTGTGTCATCCCTACTTATTCTTGCAATGTGAAATTCGGCTTCTACTATCTTGAACCATCCCGATACTGCTGTTTCGTGGAAAAACGGGAGGCTTGATGGTGATCGCGTTGGTGACTTCGTTTTCTCTCAGCTCCGCTCGTTGCTCGTGCTGTGAGTCCATTTTCCGATGCCTATCCTCGTTCAATCAAAAGGATTCACCTATTATAGGATGTTATTAGGCTAAATGTTCACCGGTAAAGATTAACTTGGCTGTCTTCCATCCAAATGCTAACAAGGCCCAATGTTGCTTAACTTCGATGTAGCGCTTAGGGGGTACTGAGTACCGGTCGCTGACCTTGGACTGACTCCAAATTTGTTTTATTTACTACGCTGTAGGGTGGGACATAATAAGCTCGGTAAGCCACTAGTGCAAAAAATATATTCATTTGATGTGTCTGGTATTTTTAGGCGGGTTTACTTATGTCAGGGTCTACGGATGGCCTACGCTTATTTTCTCAAGCGGACAGTTTTACTTCGTAATTGAAAGACAGAACTCCGATAACTCAATGATCTTTGACTTCATTTTGAATGGTTATTTATTTAGTCGAAAAATATGGGCATGTCCAACCTTTGACCAATCATGCGGTTTGGCGAGGATCTTGCTTGAATAGAAAATTTGTTCGTGTAATCGAGAGAGAGAGAGAGAGAGAGAGAGAGAGAGAGAGAGAGAGAGA
>CAXAKS010000155.1:0-24909 GCA_963969495.1 Ceratothoa steindachneri | reverse complement strand
AAATTGCCATTAGGGAATTTATTGATGAATGTTTTTCCATATTTTTTTTTCACTCCTGCCTTGCATATTAATCTCCCTTTCGCATTTTAACTTCCTCCTTAATTGATATTGTGTTATTTCTAATACTCTGTGACCTGTGTACTCTTTTGATATTTGAATATACCTGCTATTGTCTGAAGCGAAGAATCAGAAAACAATTCAAGAACTATGGGAGATTCGTCAAGATGAAATGGAGCAAGGTTACTTCGCGCGAGTTTCTGGGGTTGGTTCGTTCCTGTAGCAAATGTCAAAACATCATCAAGAATAAAAGCCTCCACACTAACTACTATTTACTTATAACATTTCCAATGTTTTTCACTTATAATTTAATTGTTATATTCTAATAGAAACTTGTTTTTCCTGTCCTTCCCATCATTTTGATTATAATTTTTTCTAGTAAATTGCTTATATGCTGATAAATTGTTTTATTGGTCTAAATTCGCATACATAGATTATACATGTAGGTTATCCTACACCACTTTTGGAAACCTTGTATTTTTTCTGGCAAAAGTTATGGAAGATGTGATAGAAATACAGGCATTCTGATCTTTTGTGAAGGTTTTGTACATATAAGGATAATGTGTTAATAATTCGAATTCCCTGTGTATCAAGCAAAAATGATATGGCACTCAGTAAGCAAGGTTTAATAGGGGGGTAATTGAACTTAATTTGTAAGTAAAGTCGCAGATGCTGAATTGATTCAACCCAAGCCATGTTGGCATGCGATAAACTGACGTAATAAATAATGATCCTGAGACCAAAATATTCAAGAACGGGATGGATTGCCCTGGTGTTGCAAAATCATATCCTTCGACACTTCGTTTTGTTGCGATTCTCTTTTGCATCGCCAATTCACTACTTAATTCATTCATTGGGAGGGGGAAGGGCGAATTACACACTCCTAAGCAAAGCCTTATTTGTCGTAGTCCTTTTGAACCATTTTACTAACCTATTGCGTTCTTTTTACTCTCGATATTTTATCCCACACAATAAATATGGAAATGCATCTCTAAATTTTATCATCACGTTCAATAAAAGAAAGGAAAAACAACCAATATATTGCAAGGCTTGGCCTCTTTTTATCCGCTTTTGATAAGGAAATAAAAAAGTGATGCGATTTATGATAAACTAGGGCTTCAATAAGTTATAGAAACCAATGCAAATGTCCTTCGGCGTCGTTGTAAGGTATGCGTACTCATCTGATTATAGGCTATAAATAACTTGCAACACTGATCAAATCCCATTTTCTGGCTTATTCATATAAACAAAGAAATTCCTTTTTCATCTAAACACATCTTAAACGTGCTCGTGTCATTTTCCCCTCCCTTTTCATCGCATTGGCATTTCCTTCGACAGATGGTCTTTCCAAAAGACCCTCTTGCCATATCCTGATCAAAGGAAAGGTGTTGTCTAGCAAGGAAAATGCATGGGCCATTGCTCTTATACTTCTTTGCATGTTTGATTCGGATTAACCCCGATGCAGTCGTAATTAAAAAGTAAATAAGAAACAGAAGAAAAGATAGGAATGGAAAATTAGATAAAAAAGAACGGTAGAATAGAGAAGTGCCGAGTATGATGAAAGAGTCACCACGATATGATAATAAAAGAAATGCTAAGGTTAAAACATGGCGCCGGAATCACTTACTCGTATATGGCACTAAGAATTCTTTAGTTCTAGGGGGGGGGGACTAATCTGAATTCCCCCCTCTGAGGAGTCTGAGAAAAAAGGGGCATTGATCATTAATAATGGTTATCTTGCACAGCATTGAAAATAAAGAATAGTCTATTACACGGGAGTGATCAATGACTCTCATCAGATTGGATTTTTTTCCACACATCGGAAAATTATGAATTGTGGTTTTTGAGATTTACCTCTATTGTAGACATAAATGTATCATATAAGGTACATTCGATCGCGACGGTTTTAAAAACTGTTTTATATATATTCTATGTTATTACATAACTCTTTCTTAATAGCGGAATACAAGTATGGCTTAAAAAAGAAATATAAACATAAACGGGTATGAAATTTGGGGGCGCTTCAGCCCTCTAAGCCTTGCCCACCCCTCTGGATCTGCGCCTGTTCCAGAGGTCCTTGTAAGATAGGTGTTAAGGGGGCCAGATAGTTTGGTCCCTGAGTGTGTTGGTGAATTGAGCCGATGCGTGTTGCCTCCAGGTGTATTAGGGGGCGGAGCTTCGTTGTGGGTGCAGTTTGTGCTCCTGCCCGAGGCGGCTTTAATGCATGATTTTGCGGAAGAATTCAACCTCAGGATTTGCGATATGGATAAATTCGTGACATATTTATGTTTTTGTTTCACCCAACGCAATTTAGAACAAAATTTCAAACACGCCAAAAGGAGAAAATAGAGCCCCCCCCCCCCTCCCATCCCCACCCAATTGCCATTTCTTAGAAGTCGATGCAAATAGGAGGAAAAGGGTTTAAATACAAAATATATAAAAAGTGAGGTAATTATCATAAGTAACCACTTTCCTACAATATGTGGTCGATGTGCATCAGCGCGACTAAAATATCCACTACCCCTTCTCACCCCTCTACCCCCTATCAAACAAAGAACCATCCATCCATTTTTCCTCACTTCAATTTGGCTCTTTATGACGATGGTGGCCAGTGTGCTGAAGCAGCTCATCCTGGAGTAGAAGGCCCAAAGCAAACCCCACCCACCCACACACACCCACTCTATCCACATCTACCATACAAATCATATAGTTGACTCCCGGTTATCCCTCTCTCTTTCAAACACTTTTTCACAGAACCCACCTTAAATTTGATGGTTTTTCAACCCTTTGTACTACCTGAAATCACTCTAATAGATTCTTTTCGTCAGTATTTTTGTATCTATTCTTACATGCCAGTACTCCCTCATAACACTCCAAGTCACAACCTCTCTCACATCCTTCTTCAGACTATACATACCCACTCATCCTTCCCTTTACATTTTTCACACCTTTCCTTTGAAATTGTTCATTTGCACGGATTTCACTTTTCGATCTTTCCTTCTCATTTCATACCATTCTCACACTTTCACAATAACAGCACCAACATTCATACACACAGGGGCTGATTTAGTTATGGGGAATGTGGTCAGCCGCCAAGGCGGACACGTTGCCAGGCGGGAGGGGGGGGGGAGAGAACACAATTGCACATGCGTGTAGTTTTAAATGTTAAGACGCAACGCTCACAAAAACAAGTTGGCTCGTACATAATTGTTGGAAAGTTTATTTATAAATTTATAGTTCTGTATTTTGGAAGGTGGGTCTCATGCCGAAAGGGGGGCGGGTGCTGAAAGGTGGTTTCGCCCAGGGCACCAAATATGCTAGGACTACCAATGCACACACATTCTGATCACACCAGAGACTCACCTACCATTTAAAAGGTTGTGGTCTCAATCTGCTTCATCAGTACCACTGTCATTTAGAATGCGTGCTACATAATTTAAACTTCTGATGTTCAAGGATAATACCAAGGACTCATATTTTACACCCAACCCAAGTTTCACGCCCAAATAAAGTCACCTTCTTCTGTTTAACTTTTGCTCACCTTCCTCCTCCTCACACATACATCAAAAACTTCGATCAACATTTCTAAATCCCTCTCACACTCAACCAATAACGCCAGATCATCGGCATAAGCTAACAGCCAGAACGAATATCTGATCATTCATTATCAATTTCACATCTCTTTCCTACATTTCCCTTTATGCTTCACAGCCTTCTGCTTCTCTTGCCTTACACCCCCATTGACATCAAACCGCTCTCCTCGTCCACCTTTCATACGAACGCATGCTTAACCTCAATGCTTAATAATACAATATTCGTATATTCAATCTTATTCAGATCAAACTATATCCTGAATGTAGTTTTCTTAATATATATTTGTACTTTGAAAGTTTAGTCTAGATATTTCCAAGAATAATTAAAAATAATTGAGAATATTGAACGAAACAATTAAAACAACAGGAGCAAATTCAGAACAATCGCCCTCCGCAGCAATTATTCCAGACAAGGTTCAGAGTTTATCGAATATGTTTGTAGGGGAATCGATACCCCACCCTCACAACTGAGCCACTGGTCCTTAGCCACAACGTCCTGGCATTGGTGGCGACCACTTACCCCCCCCCCCGCCTCTCTCCCCTCGTCTCGAGGAGAACCCGAAAGGCCGCCCAAGACCACAGTATGCATTAATACTCGCATGTCGGACCCCGGTAAGCCTAACATGGGTTAAAACAGCAAGATTTTCCCTAAGAGTTGATATTCAATTTCACCGCATATGCGAAATTAGATGAACGTCGTCCTAAAGCAAGAAGGTCCCCTTGAGGGCTAGCTGAAAGACGCCCTGAGAAAAACCGTTAGAGGAGGAGACTTAATGCCGCCGTCCGCATCCCCCACCGCCCTATCCTTCCCCTACCCCGAGTGGGGTGGCGAAGTATAAAAATCAAATAACTTTGGGAAAACGGGGTAGATTACGTTAGTCATCGAGACAACTAAGCCGGCAAGAGTCCCGGGTACCAATAAAAACGAAGTAGAAGCAGCTCATCCGGAGCCAGTTCCTGGTGGTTATACCGAATTTAGAAGCCTGTCAGAGGTAGATCGTTAGAGAGATCTAGACAGTGAAGACCGGCAAAGTGCCCGAAAAACCAGCGAGAGGGACTTAGAAGAAGCTCGTCCTTGAGCCAGTTCCTGGTGGTCACACCGAACTTTAAGTTAACTTGATTTAAGAAGCAAGTTTAACTAACTCTCATCAGAGAAACCCCTTATCCTGGTGTATCCCAAAACACAGAGATAGTCCTCGCCCTTGAGGAATACCTCAAAGTGAACTTCCTTAAGTATTCCCGTGAGTCAAAGGATTCATGCTTTGGCTCATCGCTTGCCAGTGCCAATTATTTCCAGAGTAACCCGAAGATTAGAAGAAACATTCTTTCCCTGTCTCGTGGTGAGATCATTTCACCCAGAAGACGTGCGTAATCCCATATGCCACACGCTCTGAATTCCTCTGTGGCTTTAAAGCATTTTCCCCTTCAGAACACATCTGGAAAGGCCGATCCACGCGTCAGCCCGGAAACAACATTCTTGAGGTAACATAATAATTGAGTCCAAGGTCAGACTCAAACCCGATTCTCGTGCAATCTCGAAAGGTATTTAAACACCGGTATCTGTTTCGTTGAAGGTCAGTTTGCATTTAATATTATAGTGAGCTGTGGGTCAACCATTACTGTAAATTCAATTGTGTAATTTAGTAAGCCTCATTTAAATTTGTTTAATTCATTTCTGTGTAGTTTGTGCGTTAAATTTCAATCTTGGTTTATGTTTTTAAATAAAGGTCTAGTTTTCTTAGAAACATTTTTTTATTCAATCCTCGAAACGCTGAGCAAGGCACTAGGAACCCTCAAAGATTAAAGTAATAATAATCATTATAATCATAATAAATATAGCACTCTTAGAGAGAAAACTTAAGCACGGAGTTTTGAAGTACGTAACAGGCCTATAAAAACGAACACCATCACTCGGTTCTTCCTATACCACGACAATGTTCACTTTACTAAGCACACGGTTTAGTTCTAATTCGTTTAGAACTAAACCAAGAATCCCATGTTATATTTAATGTTATAAAATGTTATATTTAAAAAATACCGTGTAAAGAATGTTTCGAATAAAATACCGAGTAAGGATGGTTTCGAATAAAATACGACGTATAGATTGTTTCGAATAAAATACCACGTAAAGATTGTTTCGAATAAAATGCCGTGTAAAGATTGTTTGGAATAAAATACCAATTAAAGGTAAAGATAGTTTCGAATAAAATACCGTGTAAAGATTGTTTCGAATAAAATAACGTGTAAAGAGTAGTTCGAATAAAAGATTGTTTCGAATAAAATACCGTGTAAAGATTGTTCCGAATAAAATAACGTGTAAGGATTATTTCGAATAAAATACCGTGTGGAAATTGTTTTGAATAAAATACGATATAAAGATTGTTTCGAATAAAATAACGTTTAAAGATTATTTCGAATAAAATATCGTGTAACAATTGTTTCGAGTAAAATACCGTGTAAGGTTCTTTCGAATAAAATACCCTGTAGAGATTGTTTCGAATAAAATAACGTGTAAGGATTGTTTCGAATAAAATACCGCGTAAAGATTGTTTCGAATAAAATACCGCGTAAAGAGTGTTTTGAATAATATACCACGTAAAGATGGTTTCGAATAAATTACCATGAAAGTGTTAGCACAAATCTATGGATTAAATAGTCCGGTCAAATTTTAGGGGTAACAGAAAATAAGAGAAAAGCGATGACTACTAATTGAGAGTGAAATACAACGGTAGTTTCGTTTTGGAAAAAGAAAGTGTTGCACCTAGAAAAATTCTTGAGAGGAATTACGTCCAAAATCTTCCTTGTTAGTGGGGGTAATAAAATAGGGGAAAATGTGTAGAGTTAGGATAAATGACAAAGGTATATTTTAGATCGCTGAAGTAAGTTTGTTAAGTTCTCTTAGCATTTTTGAAGTTTGTTTGTTTGCTAGATAAGTTTTCTTAGCCTTGTGTGAAGTTTGTTTGGAAAATTTGCTTGTTTAGACGTTAATCGTGGGACACTTATTAACCTTTAGGGAGCTAAATCAGTAGATAAAAAAACGCGGTAAATAATCGGTTACCTTATGAGGGTTTTTCACCTGCTTGCTGCTCTCCTTTAGCTCTGAAGACGAACTCACTGGCCTTGTAGAGGCCACTTAGGTATAGCAAACTCGGAGGGAGATATTACTTAAAGCAATGTCTGGTTCTATCTGCATGACTTGTTTAAACTTATGTCTAGTCTCACTTTCTGCTGTCTTCTCCCACAAATGACTCCAAGAGTCTTCCCATAGAGACGTGTGGGGGGAGAAGGGACTTAATTTAACTTTGCATGTTCCCCTCCCCGAGAGGGGTCTAACGCGCGGTTGCCCTCTGGGAAAGCAAGAATATAATAAAATTTTAAAAGCCCAATCTGGCGACTGCCTACTTGGAAAGAAGTCGCTGTACTCAAAGAAGAACCTATTAATAGGATATATTAAAGAAAAACAGATAACAATATGTAAATAACAACCATAAAAAGTACAAAGGCTAAACAAAACAACAACAAAAAAGAAAATATAGCAAAAAGGCAAAGAGAAGGAAGCTTGCTCCGGGGTCGGGGGTAGGTGCGCCTTCCCTCCGGCGCAGGAACAAGTGACCTAAAAAAAAGTGTTAAATAAAGTGAAGAGTCATATACTCCACAATGTTCTGTGCACGAACCAGTCCAAGTACAAGGGACAAGCGTTAGTGACCCCGCTCTTCCCGGCACCGGCTCAGGTAAAGTGCGCGAAGATCACCCAGACTGGGACATTCAACAAGAATGTGAAGAACCGTCTGGAGGACAACGCAGTCGCCGGAATAAGGCGCGGGTGAGCACTCCATCAAACCGCGGTGAGTCCCGCGAGTGTGTCCAATTCGGAGACGACAGAAAGCAACCTGAAGCCTTCGCGGCATTGAGGGGTAGTTCCATGGCAACGTTCGCGGTATTGAGGGGTAGGTCCATGTGAACAGTCGCGACGCAATAGCAAGTAAGTTTAAGTTCCCTTTGACCGTCTTCCATCTTCTTTGCCAAGCCGACCGAAGAGTTGCCTGGATTCCTGCCATGTAGTCGGTGTTGGAAAGAGCGAGACGCTGGTCTGATAACCAAACCTCGAGGACTATTTGGTACCCTCATCGACACGCTCATTAACCGCAATTCCGGAAAACCAGCAAAACATACTCTCGACTTCCATCTGTCCCGCTAGAACCGTGGCGTCACGAATATCGCGAACCAGGAGATACGGATATTCTAACGCCCCGAGAGCACTCAGGGCGCTTTGTGAGTCGGTATAAATCAAAATCCGGTTACCGAATCGGATACGTCGCGTTATCTCCCATAGAGAGCGAATTATTGCAACCAGCTCGGCCGTGAAGCCAGACGCAGCGCTTGGCAGAACCTCGCTGATTTCAAACAAAGGGGATATGGCGTAGAAAAAGATCACCTTTTGAGATTTGGAGCCATCCGTTTACACTGACACAGTTTTAGCGAGACACGAATTGTGCTCCAAAAAGGCTAAACGCAATACTCCCGGCATTGTAGAAGCTGTGGGAGCAGAGGCGTGGTAACAAATAGTCAAAGGTGGTACCCTCCAGGGTAGCGTCCTGGGCAGAACAAAGGGCACCAGCGGCCGGAGAGCTATACCTAACTCTCGAAGAAGTTTGCGAGCACTAAATTCGGACGGATTAGGGTATGACTGGAGACACTCGGCGGCATAAGCACCGTCGAGATAAGCTGCGGATGCAGGGAGAGCTGTTGGCGACTGTAGGAGGCACGGGCTCGCTCGTATATGCGAATAATGCACTGTGCACGGCTCAGAGCGAGTGACATCTTCCCAGAATTGAGTAGGATCTTAATGAGGGACGTGCGGAAGGCACCGGTCACCAGGCGGAGGCCGGTGTGGTGGATCAAGTCCACCTCCTGCAATACACGCTCGGCTGTGGATGCATTAAACCTGCATACTTAGTCGAGCTTCGAATGAACACAGGATCAATAAAAAAAGTAAGGCAATAGCCCTATCAGCGCCCCAGGCGCTGAACGTAAGAAAGCGAAGAATATCCATGGCGCTGGTACAAGAGAGCCGGAGGCTGCGAATATGAGCTTCCCACGTGAGGCGTAGGTCAAATACAAGACCAAGGAAACGGTGCGAGACCACCACTTCCAAGCGAACCCCATTTTAAAACAATTGTGGGTCAGGGTGGAGCTGTGAACGACGGCAGAAGTGCACCACCTTAGTCTTAGCCAAGAAAAAAGAAGCCTATGGGCTTCGGCATAGCGAGACGCGGTTCAATGCTTGTTGGATTCGAAGCTCCAGAGTTGGCATCTGGGCCGTGCCAAAAGAGATCGGAAGGTCTACAACGTAGAGCGTAGCGAGAACATCTTTCGGCAGCACCGAGGTGATGCTCAGCATAAAGAGTGGAAGACTAAGGACACTTCCCGGCGGGAAGCCCTCTTCCTGCTCCATTAGCCTAAGAGGGATCCCCCCGCTCGTACGTGGAATCGAAGATCTCGCAAAAATTCAGATATAAACATTGAGAGGCGTCCCTTCGCCCCCATCGTATGGAGAGTCTCCATGATACCGTATCGCCATGCGGTATCATAGGCATTCTCTAGATCAAAAAACACTGTTGCGTAGTGTTGTCTACGAAGGAAGGCCTCGCAGACAGCATTATCCAGTCGAAGGAAAGTACCCGACATGGAGTGGAACTTGCGGAAGCCCTACTGTGCAAAAACAGATGGCCTCTGCTGTCCTTAAAAAAAGGCTAATCTAACATTTACCAATTTCTTCATCAAATTGCACAGGCAGGGGGCTAGAGAGATTAGGCGGAAACCAGCCAGTGTAGAGTGATCTCTTCCCGGTTTGCGAAAACTTGTCCTGAATCATTTTCACTCGCCTTCACACCTCTGCTAGATGGGGTCTTGCCCTTAATTGAAGACACGTATACCGCCAAGAAGAGTGACAGGCGTGCTTCGAAATATACCGGAACCTAGCCCTTGCTCGACGAAATTCACTGACAATGAAATCGTTTCGGGGGCGCATATAGCGCGTGTAGGCATAACGTTTCTGTTTGAGGGGCGCCTCGCACTCAGCTGAGCACCACGGAGGCGGTCGGCGTGCAAAACGGCCAGACGTTCAAGGAATACTAGTTACGCCGACGATGATGAGGTTGCCGGAGAACAAACGGCTTCATCGATTGACCTAAACCCCTTGACAGAGACAGAAAAATCAGTCATTTCCTGAAATGCGGACCAACGCGCTCGAGCCAAATACCAGCGGCGCGGGCTATCAGGCGAAAGCAGACCAGAAAACGATATTTGAATGGGAAAGTGATCACTACTATGGAGGTCATCGTCTACCTCTAACCACAAATCAGGCTGTGCATCCGGAGAGCACAAAGATAGATTGATACAGGAAAATGAAGCGGTTCTCATGCACTGATGCGTAATCTCATCCACAATTAGGACACCTATCTCCAGCACGTCGATCAGGTCGGCAAGGATCTGATCCATGGGATTGATCGAGTAATTACCTCAGAGGTGGTTTCTCCAGTTCAATTTCCCGTGCAAGAGAAAGGGCCTCAGCACCTGCACGATGACACGGCGGAAGTTCATCGTGTCGAAGTCAGCTGACGGTGGAATGTACGCAGAAATAACAGTATACCTCCTATTCAGGTGCAGCTGCACAACTCCTGCTGTGAAGGATGTGTCTAAGCGAAGAGAAGAACTGAGACATCATGCTGGGTGTAAATGGAGAATCCTCCTCTACGGCCCCCAGCATGTGGGGTCGCAAATTCCTTATACTCCGGGGGATGGCAGGGGGCACGCTCCCAGTATGGTCTCCTGCAAAAAGCTAGCTAAAGGAAAACGGAAGGAGACGAGCCTCCCCCAGCTCCCCCCAGTTGGCGCGGAGTTCGCGGCAATTCCATTGAAGAAATATAAGCTCCAGGCCTAGCTCGGAGTAGATGCGTGCTGCCTCTTTGAAGATAAGTCCTTCACGGGAATGGCCGTACGCTTTCCGGAGGCAGAACTCCGGGCGCTGTTGGCCGTACAATCCGCTGTCGCCTTCGAGGACTTATCGGGGGAAGTTGGGTTCGAAATGAGAGTCTTTTCCTCCCTCTGCCTCGAAACCTTAGTCGAGGGTCCCTCCTTTGTAGGATCCACCGCCTTCGAATTACTTAGCCTAGCACTCCGTGTGGGTGCAGGAGCCGAAGCTCCTTTAATGCTGTCCTCCTTTCGGCGGGCAGCTTTAGAAACCACGGAAGATGGCTTCACGACCAACTTCAGGGGTCTTGCCTCCTGTGAGTCTAACGACTCAGTGGAGGAACGTTTCCTTACGGAAAACGGTCACGCTGGCGGAAGGAAGGGGAGCCCTAGTTTTAGCCGTGGCTGGGTTTGAACCCTTTATGCTGCTAGCTCTACCAGGGAGGAGCCGGGGGGGGGGGGGTAGAGTCCACAGAAGGGTTCCGAATAGTTGCAGAAACGATCATTTTTGTAGGCCTGGATGGGCCAGGAATAGAAGGCCTTTCTTAGCATTGAGGCATACGACGTCTCAGGCAGCGCTAGGCGCGCCAGGGCCAAGTCCTTAGCCTTGCGAAATGGGAGACGATCATGGGCCTGAACGTCCAGGATTTCATTCTCAATGAGATACGCACCACATTGCTTTGAAGAAGCAGGGTGTGGCTCTCCGCAATTTACACACTTGGCCACACACGATTTGGATTATCGTGTGCGGCCTTGGAGTAACTTACAGAGACTTCTGGTTACCCCGACTTTGCACGTCCTCAAGAGCGATTCATGTAGCCGAAACGATGGCAGTAGTAGCACATCCGCGGCAGTGGCACGAATGCCTTCACGCGGTAGCGACACCAACCGTCACGCACCAACTCAGGGAGCTTGTCAGAGTCGAACGTGACGAAGAGTGTAGGGGTTGATCTCGATGTCCCTCTCAATTTTCTCATCACACGTTCGACCTTGACCACTCCTTAGTTAGACAGCTCTAATGTGATATAATCTATAGAGTAGTCCACTAGTTACCTCGTATAAACTAATTCTTTCACACAATTCATGGTAGAGTGCTGCGTGACACTAAGAGGGGCGTCATAGGGGGGGGGGCGGGGGACTTGCCCCACAATCCTTTAAAAATAATAATAATAAAAATAGTAAACAGTAAAATTCACTCCAAAGTGTGTAATGTTTGTGTGGTGGGGAAGTGGCCTCTGGTTGAAACGAACGACTCTTGATCGCGTTCCAGCTTGTCACGATCGCATGGAACAGGGTGAAATAAAAGTTTAGCCTCACTTTTCTGCCAGTTCTGATTATGTATAGTACACTGTTCACTAGCCTACCATCATGAAGCGGTCACAGCAAAGTATCGCTAGCATTTTTACTAAAAAGAAAACGAATCTGACTGTTCTGAGTCTGAGATTATGAAAAAAGTTCAGCAGGACCCCGAAAAAGAAAGTATCAACCAGCCTCTCTCTAAGCCCAGGAGATGCAAATAGTACATATCATAGTTACTGCTGCTACTCCACCAACATCAGGGATAGCCTGAGAGAGAGACGCAAGTTTCATTAAGTTTATAATTATTGCTAGAGTAGTTCTACTTATGTACTGTAAAATAAATAGACGGAGAGTATTATAAACAAATAGCTAGGTAGAGATAAATAGATATCAGTCAATGTAACTTATTCGCAGTTTTGTTATTTACTTTTTTAATATAAATCAATAGGCCTAGTTCTAGATACAATAGTTACTATTGAGGTAGGGGAGAACCAATAGTACAGTTTTTATTTCCTCAACTGACTAAAAAACATGTACGGCCCCCACTATTGGGCAGGGATGGATGTGTGTGTATGTGTGTGTGCATGTGTGTGCGCGTGTGTACAAAATATCTCGTGAATGGAAGGACTGATTTTCATCAAACTTTGCGGAAGTCGCAGTGTTGTTTATTTTCGCTATGAGCTCTGCTGGTAATCTGAAAACTTGTATTTATGTTGCAGGAAGCCTCTTCTACCTCCTGAATGTGACCCTGATAGTGTTACTTATGGGCTGGACATCAGTACATCAGAAATTGAAAATCCCCTCCATCCCATCTTAAGTTTTTTCTCTAAGGAAGAAGAGCAAGTTCAATGTAGGATACTACATAAAGTATGAGTGGCTTGAAAATTCACAACACGATAGTGTCTTTTGTTATGTTTGACAGTAAAGTACTAAGTAAAACTGAGGTTTATGGTAAGCGAACATTTATTGATGTTTTGCAAATGGAAGGATAGTTCAGAATTACTAGAAAAAAACGCTGAAAGTGAAAGGCATACAAATTCTATGCACGGGTGGTTAAACCTGAAAGCTGTAATCAGTAAACAAGACACTTCCATGAAGAACAAACTGTGTATCAATAGAGAGAATGAAATAAAGGATAACCGAGAACATGTGAAATGCTTGCTTCGTTTCACAAGTTTACTTGGTAGACAAGGAGTACCATTTCGTGGCCATGATGAGAGTAAAACATCTGCAAATAGAGGAAACTTTATTGAAATAGTTGAGATGCTAACCGGCACTAATGAAACTCTGCACAAGAAGTTGGAAAAACGATATGGCCACTACATGTCTCCTGAATATCAAATTATTTAATGTTAATTTTGTGCTTCCTTCTGTCATTATAACTCTGGCTATGGCCCCAATGACCCTCAGTGGGTAGATGGGGCACAAAGTCAAGGTGATCAGGCAGTCGGCGCAACAGAATCCTTCTTGGTGAGAATGGCCTGCCTGGTAGTTTGGTACACGGTGCAATCTGACGTTGAATGATGATTCTTGCAAGGGGTTCGATCTTAGAAGAAGGACGGTGACCCTAAGTGATCACAGCAACTCAACGTGTTTTGCTTGCCCGTCTTCGAAACCCGGTACGACGCAGTGATGAGGAGCAAAAGGAGTTGCATGTCTTCAGCTGTATTCAAAGTACAAGATTTGCTCAGAATGCCTCGATCTAAAGTTTAGAAGGGTTTTATATGAGAAGAGGTGGGGCTCACCTCCAAAGGGGTCTACCAATAGGATACTGCTTATGAGGAGCTAGTGGCTAATTTAATGGAAGTCTTCCTATCCTATATTATGCCGGAGGCGTTTTCACAGGTTTTTAAGTGGGTTTACCAATATTAACCTAAGAAGGGAGGTCACTTTCCAACACTGCCTGTTTATTTGCCTCTTTTACGACCGGTGGGCAGGCATACAGTTTTTCTAACCTATCTTAAAAGGTTGGTGGCACTGGAAACATATGGCGTCAAGCAGAAAGGGTTTTTGATCGTATAACATATTCCTAAGCTCTTTTGGGGAGGAGGGGAAATTATTTAAAAAGAGGCAGTTTTTTTTCCAGCAGCACCTTGGTTTTAATGCTTGCACGGCACGATTTCTGTTGTGACATCATTGAGATTTAGGAAAAATGAAATACAGTTTGGTCAGCAAGTTCACAAAGTAAGCTAAGCGTTTAATTCGTATCTATTTGTCTATCTATTATCTATCGATCGGTCTATCTATTTATCTAATTACATGCAAATGTATGTTTCATAAGTATGAAAGTGAGGGGCAGGCTTCTCGTTTCATCTAACTATGCTATAGTTACTTTGTTGTTAAGGCACTTAACAATTGTGTTTAGCAACACAATTTTGAGTGAAATATCTGCACAAGTTAGAAAAGCAAAATGTTTTTCAATATTAGTGGACGAAACAAAGATCAGCCCCCAAAATAGCAATTAAGCATAATTTTCAGATGTTTTGATAGTGAAGTAATTCAGGAGAGATGTTATGGAATATATCACATGCAAAATTTCGATGCGCAGTCGTTAGCAAATTTCATATTGAAGAAAATAGAAGAGTTAGGGTTAGATCTGTCAGACTGTATAACGCAGCAGTGTTATGATGGGGCAAGTGCCATGAGTGGATGGGCTACAGGAGTTCAGGCCCGTATTGCAGGGGAAATTCCCCATGCCTAGTATTTGCACTGCCATGCACATAGGTTAAATCTAGTGCTTACCAATTGTGTCAAAAATCTTGAAGACGATGTGGATTTCTTTTCAACTACACAAACATTGTATACTTTTATTTCAAATAGTAACACTAGACATGAACTATTTGTCAAATCACAGAAAGAACTTGTGTAAGAGGTATTAGAGCCAGAGAGAACCGTAACAACAAGATGGTTTTATTGGTCCTGAAGTATCCGCAAAACTGGCATAAGTTATGAAACTATTCTTGCCTTATAACTTTTCTATCAGATTCTAGTAATGAATATCTGTAGAAGCAGTAGGTCTTAAATCTAAACTGGAATCTTGGAGATTTATAGTTTGCCTTTTTATTTCTGAGAAATTATTTATGCAACAAACTGCTTTTCTAAACAACTTCTATTGCCCGGGCTGATGATCTTATCACAACAACAAAGGCAAACTTGGTTAGTTGGTCAAAATGAGAAGTGACAGTGAGTACGATAAAATATATGATGAAGCAAATTAGTTTGCTAGAAAACTAGAAGTAGATGTCCCAGAGGTAAACAGAAAACACATGTAAGGTGGGATCAGCTTGTAGCAAGAAAGTGCAACAAATATCGAATAGGTTGAAAAACTACTTGTCCAACAGTATCCTTGGAAAACGAATAGGACAATTAGAATGTGCAACAAAAGTCAGCCTAAAGTAGCAGTTAAACTCCCAGTTGTATTTTCCTTTGTTCGCCAGATGCAATGCTGAATATGATCATAGATTTAGTAATAAAATAAATCTCTTTCAGTCTCTCTCCACTTTTGATGTTCACTCATAACAGTTCTTTGATGAAGAATATCTCACAATGTTTTCCAACCATTACAGTAAACAGATTGATTCAGTCATTTTGGTTTCACAAGTTATTTCAGCAAGTAATTATTTAAGCAAAAGAAACCTGATGGCCTATTTGATGTTTACAGTATTTTGAACACATTACCCACTGCATTTTCTGAGATATTAAGTATCTTGCGAATATTGCTAACCATCTCTGTTAATACTGCTGGCAATGAGCGATTTTTTTTTTAAAGAGTAAAAAACTAGTTGAGAACAACAACTGGAGATGAACGCCTATGTAGCTTGATGTTAATGGTCCCGGAAAAGAGAATGGTCAAGTCCTTCGATCGCGAGGAGCTAGTAGATGATTTTGCTCACCTGAAGCCTCGTCGCTACCCTTTGTTCTAGATGGGATACAAAGGTCAAACCAGTTACTGTATTATCATATTTATGATATTTTTAATGTATATACAAGATTAGATTACCTGAATTACACTTTTTATTAATATGATGCAATTATATATTTTTGTCTCTTTCGTTTGTATAAATTTTTTCTTAACTAAATAATGTTGGATCTATAATTTCTACTCATTAATGTGTATTTACTATATTTGTAGAATAATGATGATGGTAATTAAAATGGACACACATGTGCAGTATCATTTTCCTTGGATTGAATCATAATAGTTGTTTGGGATGATTATATATAATTATATATATACGAGTATATATATATATATATATATATATATATATATATATATATATATATATATATATATATATATATATATATATATATATATATATATATATATATATATATATATATATATATATATATATATATATATATATATATATATATATATATATATATATATATATATATATATATATATATATATGCAAAAAAGCACACAGGGAAAATTAATACGAGGATTCCAAGTACTTTCTAACTTTATTTCAAGTTCTTTATCAAAGAATAACAGAGGTATTGAAAATTGTAATATTTATAAGGATGATACAGATGAGAGGGAACGCCCACAAAAAGCAAAAAAACAGTTTATTTTGTTGATTGGTTTTTCTGCTTTTTTGTGGGCGTTCCCTCTCCTCTGTATTATCCTTATAAATATTACAATTTTCAATACTTCTGTTATTCCTTGATAAAGAACTCGAAATAAAGTTCGAAAGTACTTGGAATCCTCGTATTAATTTTCCCTGTGGGCTTTGTTGCATATATTGCTTACTCACGCGATACTTTCTGAGTTTTCTATACACACACACACACACACACACATATATATATATATATATATATATATATATATATATATATATATATATATATATATATATATATATATATATATGAAAAACTCACAAAGTATCACGTGAGGGTGGCAAATGAATGCAATATCCCGCAGGAAAAAATGAAAAGGTGTTTCGAAGTACTTCCGAACTTTATTAAGTTCCTTATCAAGGATAACTACAAGAAATAGTATTACATTAGAGGTATATATACGAAAGAAAAGTATGAAAGACCGCCTCAAAAACAAGAAATCACCAATGAGGAAGAGGGAAGGGGGAAGGTAAAAAAACACATTAAGGATTACAAGAAGCAGGTAGTAAGGTCAAACTAAGTCGAAGGAAAGGGTAACAGATTCAAAGAAATGGAGATAGCCTAACGAGGGAGATTATAAGACACGATGAGTGTTCTGGTTGTCTAAGTAAATATTACGGACAAACAGGTAAACAACTTTCTGTTCGCATAAATCAACATAAATATAATGTCCGAAAAGGGGAAGATAACAGTGCTTTCTTTGTCCATATGTCAGATAAGGACCATTTAATTAACTGGAACTCGGCCAAATTTATTTATCGTTCCAATGACCATATAAAAAGGAACATCATTGAATGTGCTTTTATAAGCCAATGTGATAATTTTAACCTTTTCCCTGGTTTATATAAAATAGATGCTATAATTAAAAGATTAATACTCAAAGAAATTAGTTTTGTCTTGCGTTCCTAGTGTTTTTTTTATATACATTCTTTAGTTATGTGGCCCCTGTTTTATTTTTTATTTTTATTATTATTCATTTTTATTTTTTAATTGTCACTGCTCTGTTTTGTACATTGTATTTCACCACTCGTTCGCTCATCTTGTCTTATAATCTCCCTCGTTAGGCTATCTCCATTTCTTTGAATCTGTTACCCTTTCCTTCGACTTAGTTTGACCTTACTACCTGCTTCTTGTAATCCTTAATGTGTTTTTTTTACCTTCCCCATTCCCTCTTCCTCATTGGTGATTTCTTGTTTTTGAGGCGGTCTTTCATATTTTTCTTTCGTATATATACCTCTAATATAATATTACTTCTTGTAGTTATCCTTGATAAGGAACTTAATAAAGTTCGAAAGTACCTCCTCTCCTTGTGAGGCCTCGCGGACCCGAGCCGAGCCGTCTGAGAAGGATCTTGTATAGGGCAGACTCGCGTTCTATGATTGGCACCGAGACCGGGTTCTACCCCATGGGTCATCTCAGGGACCATGTCCATCTTAGGTGGGCCTCCGGGTGCCCCCTCCCTCCCCCAAGATATCACAGATCACATTCGACTTTCCTTTTTTGTCGTCTAATGCCAGCAAACCAGCATCCGGCGGGGAAGAAAGGGGAGCAGGTATACTGCCCCCTTGTAAACTCGTCGCGATGCAAGTAGGACATTAAGGAGCACTGCCCGACGGACCCTGCCATCTTTTGTCTCCCGAAGGGGGTTGGCCCTATCAAGCCGCCCCCACCAAGAGCGGTCAATTATGGGCCACCTATCTGCTTCCTTGGCATTCTCCTTAAAAAGTAAAGGGGGACTGCCGCTGGAAAGCGTGAGTGGCACAAGGGCGATTCCAGAGAAGGGGATGAAGGGGAGTCCCCTGCACCCGTATGCATAGGAGAGGAGTAGACCTCTTCTCCGGTCAAAGAGGTTTGAAGGGTCCCCTGAGAAAGCACAAGGGGAGGGGGGGCTCCTTTTCTGCTGTTGAGCTGCCCGAAGGCGGCCCCGATGATGTTAGAAGGGAAGGCATAGGGGCTATTTTATGAAAAAGTTCTCATCATTGGGCATAGTGACCCTAATGTTTCAACCGGATGCAAACGCTCATCACCTAACGCAGTAGCCCGCTATGCGAGGGGTGAATACGGGACCGGCAAAACCATCTGCTTTCATTTGTGGCCACTCCTACCGCCTAGTGGCCTAGAGGCCCATCAGCATGACGGCCGAACCTTAGGCTCGGCGTAAAATCTATAGACAGTGAAGGGAGAAAGAAAGGGGATGTGAGGAAGGTGAGGGTGGGGGTGAAGCAGCTTTTTTGAAAACCACCACTCCAAATCGGAGCTCAGGTGTGAGGGGGCGTTGTTCCCTTCCTCCTCGGCCCAAATCCGGGATGGTTGGGTGAGAGGAAACTGGCCACCGTCTACCCTGTGTAATTAGAGGCCGAACAGAGAAAGTTGTGGGAGAAGGTGTATGGAAAGTGAAGAAGCAGGGTAAGAAGAGAGGGTGTCAAAAATAAGGAGAAAAGGCTAAGCTGGGGCCGGACGGAGCGTGAGTCCCGTCAGGAAGCCAGAGGCCCCACACCAGAGTCTCTTGGACTGTCTTGGGAAGATAAGACGTATCTTCGATAACTGTCCGTTTGCCTCAAAATTCGACATTTTCGCACTAATCCAAAGGACCAGGTTGCAGCAAACGAGCTTTGTGTGTGAGAGGCTGGGAAAGTGTTTGTTTTTGTGGGGGGGCGGTGAGGCCTATCGTAATTTGAACAAAAGATTGTTTCGAATAAAATATTGGACAAACAAACAAATTATTCGAAAAAGATGAACCAGACTAAATACAGAGTACGATACGTCCAAACAACTCCATTTCTACATCTTCCGTAGGAAATAACTAGAATAAATTGGGAAATTTCATCTCCACTTTCAAAAACTCATCTTTACATTACACTAGTCAACAATGATTTTGCTACTTGGGTATTAGGTCGTGATTTATACTAAATCGAGTATGCTGATTCCGAATCTGTAATCAGAATTGTTCTAGCACGCAAGGTTCCTGAGTTACACACATACTCTTTAGTTACAAATATGGACAGTGTTGCTTCGGCTACCGTAGTGAGAGGATGTGTTGTGTGTGTTTGGTTCATGCATTACACTCCTGCTTTATCACGTTGTGGTGTTGAAACGGTATTTACATACAGTGATTAATTGCATATTTCTTTCAGATTTATCTCTCATTTAATTTATATATGAAATAAGATTGTACAAAAGTATATAACAGGATATATACAAACTAAGTTGAAAACATGAATCGGAGAGGATGTATAAATAGCTCAGACAACTCTTGTTTTATCTGTAGAAGATATACTCCAAGCAACCAGCGGAAAAAAAATAGCTAAAAGAGTGAAAACTGCTTACAATTATTATTTTGGTTGTAAAGTTGGTGACCAAGACAAGCCCTGGGCACCTCACAAATCTTGTATTGTGTGTTATACGGGGCTCACACAGTGGTTAAATAACAAACGGGTGGGAATGTCTTTTGCTGTACCAATGGTATGGCGTGAGCCAACAAATCATGTTTTTGATTGCTACTTTTGTATGAGGAATATTGCGGTATTCTAAAATAAGAACAAATCAAAAATTGTATATCCAGATTGTAAGTCAGCTACAAAACTAGTCCCCCATAATATGGAGATGTCAATCCCAGTTCCTCCATCAGCTTGTGCAGTTAAAGAAGATGATTCATCGCCTGAAGAGGAGGATAACAATGACGATGAAATGTATGAGGATCATTCTAAGGAAAAGAAGATCCAGTTGATAAATCAAGAAAGATTGAATGATTTGGTGAGGGATTTTTCATTGTCGAAGGACAACGCAGAACTGTTGGGCTCCAGACTACAGCAATGGAATCTTCTAGAGGACGGTACAAAAATATCTACTTTCCGTAAACGTCATGAGGCCTTAGCTGCCTTCTATAAAGAAGAAGATGGTGCTTGTTTCTGTACTGATGTGAATTTCCTCGTGAATCAGCTAGGAAACGAGCATTTACCTGATGAATGAAGACTATTCATCGATGCAAGCACTGCTAGCCTCAAAGCTGTGTTGCTACACAATGGTAAAAAAAAAATTCAATTCCTGTCGCACCTATTGTTGGGATGATAGAGACATATGACCCAATGAAATTTATTTGGGAAGGTGTTCATTACTCGCATCATAAGTGGAATATCTGTGGTGATCTAAATGTAATTTATTTACTTCTTGGACTGCAGCTAGGATATACAAAGAATATGTGTTTCTTATGCCTATGGAACAGCCGTGACGAAATGAATCATTATATTGTCAAAAAGTGGCCCGAAAGAGAAGAACACATACGAGTAGTTGGCCGATACAATGTGAAGCACATGCCTTTGGTACATCCACAGAGGATCTACCTTCCACCCCTTCATATCAAACTTGGCCATATCACGAATTTTGTTAAGGTAATGGCCCATGATTTTTATGGATTCCAGTGTCTCAAAGAGAAATTTGGTGCAAAGAAAACCGATGTTAAACTTAAATCTGGCATTTTTGTAGGGCCGGAGATTAGAGAATTGATACTTGATAGGGAGTTCAGAAATAAACTAACTCCACTTGAGTTGGCAGCATAGGATTCATTTGTCCATGTAGTGCAGAACTTCTTTGGTAATCATAGGGCTGAGAACTATGAAGAACTAGTAGACAACATGCTAGAGGCCTATCAACGAATGGGGTGTCGGATGTCTCTTAAGATTCATTTTTTGCATTCGCATCTAGATTTCTTTCCATCTAGTATAGGTGATATTAGTCACGAATATGGGCAAAGGTTCAACCGAGATATCGCAAGGATGGTTCCTACAACAGGAGGATCCTATATCCACGTACAAGCACAAGAGCAAGAGTCTCATACAATTTGTTGGCTAGTGTTAGAAACCGAATCTTGAAGGCCCTTTACTGCATTGAAAGCCTTTTTCTGCATAAATGCCTTTGAACCTCATCGAAGGCCTTTTACTGCATTGAAGGATTTTACTGCATTGAATGATTTTTACTGCATTGAAGGCCTTTTTCCGCATTGAAGGATTTTACTGCATTGTGAGGGAATCCCCACGTGGAAGCTCTTGAGCAGAACGGAACTTCCATGCGCTGCAGAGGGCTCGGTTTGGCCTAAATTGGTAAGCCTAGCACCCCGCCCCCCTTCCTTTCACAAGCGGTAGCCTCGAATCGAGTCCCCCACGATTCACCTTTATGCGGGCTAGAATAGCTTATGCAAGAAGATTCGAGGCCATTCGAGAGTAGAGCTGTTTCCCGCTAACCCCCAACTCCGGGGAGAACCTTGGACATAAATAGCGTTCAACTCCCCTGAAGAGACAAAGAGTTGAGAAGTCTCGCCCAGACCCCAGAAGATTCCCCATGGTTCCAAGTCAAGTGCTAGCAAAAAAGCAAAGTGGCAGCTGGACTATATTGTGTATTTGGAATTAGCCCCAGCCAGGAAGTAATTCCACTGAATGATCGCCCCCGAGTGATTTTCCCGACTTCTCTCATCAACTCCTGTCGAAGCCCTCCTCATTTCAGGTAGCCGAAATACTCTCCCCTTGACCGGAAGTGACCCCCCCCCCCTTGTTTTTGGAGAACCGTCATCACTCAAACCTCCCGCTCAGAAGTTCCGAACGGCCTCACTTCACGTGCAGAAGACATCCGTAAGCCAACCCCTCTCTCCCCCCTTCAGTAACCTAATTGAGTTAATCCCCCTCTCCCCAATTGGAATAGTCTCCTCCTGGTATACCTTAAGTTCTAACTTCATAGCCTGATTTATAACTACAATTCCCCCTTTCATTTACTGATGTGATTTTGCCCGTTAATTCTCAGAGGAAATTTTACCCATCAATTTTCTCATTATTTTTATGTAAATAAAATTATACTTTTGTACATGCCTCTTTAAATAACCATGAGCTTTGCCATTGCCCATTTGTTACCTGACCTCGTTGCACTCCCATCTCGCATTTCAGCCCGTCTAAACTTGTGGTTTTCCGTCCCTTTTGTCGGTTCGCTTTCAAGTTATTGGTCCCTCCCTCATAGATATAATATGGTATTGATATAATCTAATGCCATACCACGACATGCATTGAAGGCCTTTTTCTGCATTACAGGTCTTTTACTGCATTGAAAGTTTTTTACTGCATTAAAGGACTTTTACGGCATTGAGCGCCGTTTACTGCACTGAGTGATTTTTACTGCATTGAAGGCCTTTTACTTCTCCGAATAAATTTAATTTGCATAGTTTTTCTGCTTTTTCAAATTTAACCCTTTTATTTTTTACTGCGTTGAACTGGCGACTAAAAAAATACTAACGAGAGCATCTCTCACAGAATGATTACAAGGAGAATGTAAAGAAAAATAAAATGAAGTAAAAATGTGTGGAAAACATACATCTTCATATTCTCATGTACGCAATGCGGTCAGGAGGGCAAACGCCGGGCTTTGGAGCCAGAGGGCACACGATCTTCCAGATGTCAGCTTCAGCACGGCCACCCGTACTGCGCCTGGCATTCCCTTTGTGGGTTAATAAGGGTAGTGGAGAGGAGGGAAAGTGGGGGTAGGTATGTTAAAAAACACCCTTCTTCCCGAAGCCAAGAGGGAGGGGAGTGACCTACCCTCCCTACCCTGGAAGTGATGACTGGATGAACGTTCGGCGGCGACTAGCCTACATAATTAACCCCATTCCAAGAGAGGCGAGAAATGGCTTGTAAAATTAAGAGGCTAAAAAAGGTAAAATCGGGATGTATATATGGAAAAGCCTAGGTAGTCTAGATCTAGTGTCAGCCTACCGAGAGCTTGGGCCGGAGTGAGTGACGCTCATCTATGTACCAGGTGTAATATTTCTACACTCCCCTGTGTGTGGGGGGGGGGGGATTGGACTCCCAATGATTGAGTCAGGCAGGACCAAGAGGTGAGTCAATAAAGGATTATAAATATCCTTTGAAGGGGGAAGAATCAGGGGTATAGAGAAGTTTATCCATACAAAAGACAAGAATAACAATGGATTTTCTTTTTAAGTATTTCCTTTCCAAGACCCGATCCAGGTTCCCTCAATTTTCGTAGGGGACCGATAACCACTTCGCAATTATATTTCGCTCGTCACTGCAATATTCTTAGCATCTATAGAAAGTTCCTCCAAGCGTTTTTTTCCATCTATTTTCTTAAGCGTACTTAATATATTCACCATAGAAGAAGGAACGCCATAGCTGTATGGGAGTATAAATTCCCGAAGGGTTTTTTAGCTATTTTTTCAACCAGCGATCACAGACTACTCGACAGCAAGATTGAAATAGATTTAAAACAGGAGAGCAAAATGGATGCGGAGATCAAAATGGCAGCACCTCGATGCCCGAAGTAAAATAAATTAAATAATTAAGTAACAGAATCTTCATCGGAAATGACAAAATTTCCCTATAATTATTCAACAATGTAATTCTTTGGTAAACAACATTAAACACAATATGAGAAGCTAAAAGACAGATATGAGGCATTAAATGAGACGAAATGGAACAATTATAGAAGGAATCAAATCTAGTAAACTCGACAGACAAATATAAAAACTGTCTCTGAGAAGATCATATACCTAATATATAATAAAAATCTAGTGAAAAAAAAACTAATGACAAGTAAGCCCACCCCTAAAATAGGTTAAAGAACGAATAACACAACAAATGACACAATGACAACAATTCATGATAAAAAGGGAAGTAAAATCACAAAGAAATGAGCAGCTAAACGGTTACAAAAATAAATGGAAAACTGTATGATTACAATGTGCACCGGATTTCTTCTAACAACATCCTAATAAAGGAAGATGAAGTTCCACTGGCAAAGAAATACAAAATGTTACACGCACTCAAGAGAATGGCAAAGCCCATGAAGGATAGCGCGTCACAATCGACCTCTATAAAGGATGGGAGAGCATAAAGTACCGACTTACCTGCCGTTCCCTCTAAAAAAAATGTTTACAGGGAAAAGGAGATTCCGATGCCATGGTTCTACACTGTCATTTTAATTAAATAAAAGAGGACATGAAAAAGAATTACATAACTAGAGACCAATCAGTCTCATCACCAACATAGAAAATACGTACGAATATCTAAATCAATCTTGCGTACTGGTTAGTTCATTATTAATCTACGGTTATTATATACTATATACATGATTGAAATAGGAGACATTAATTACACCCTGAAAATGTACAATTCAAGATTACTTCATTTGTAAAGAGGTAGGACAGCTACAAAGAAAACTGCTCGGCGAAAAGTAGAGAATAAATAGTGGCAAAAAAACTCGGAAAATCGATTGTTAACCTTAGAAAATTTGTTGCCTTTCTTCATTCTGTATCTCGCCTCGAGTAATATTATTATCTCCGTAACACTTCCACCTT